>JBBJLR010000111.1:2214455-2224558 GCA_037577145.1 Brachypetersius gabonensis
AGAGAGAGAGAGAGAGAGAGAGAGAGAGAGAGAGAGAGAGAGAGAGAGAGAGAGAGAGAGAGAGAGAGAGGGGACAGGGAGGGGAAGGTAGAGGAGAGAAAAAGAATGAGTGAATGGTGAAAGTGAGAGAAGGGGAGGAGGGAAAGAGAGAGAGAGAGGGAATATAACCACCCACCTAAGTGGCTGGCAAAGCAACTGGCAGTCATAAAACAGAGCGTCTTCCAGACAGCCTCAGAAACAAGGAGCTCTCAGTGACAAGGTGCATGAGACAGAGAGAGGAGGGCAGACCCTAAAGGCCGTTCATTCACACGGCAAGACTTGGACTCAGACGATCTCACACACTCGCATCCTGTGCCGGGTAACAGAATAGTGCCGCCAAAAGCCAGAGAAAGCCAGAGAGCGTGACAGCTTCAGGACCAGCAAAGTGAATGGATACTTTCTGCAGCCTCAATGGCCTAGACCCTCTCTGGGTGAGTGATTAGCAGAAATATAACCCCAAAAGGTTGGATGCCAGATCTGTATTTCCATCCAATACCATGTTTTAAATTCATTTATTTGGACATGAGTTTTGGGGGGTTCTTTTTTTTATTATTTATCCCTGTGTAGATAATTCCAATATTCCTTAGAGTCCTGCTGGGGTTATCTATAGCTTATGATACATGGTGATTTGTAGTTGCATACTGTATAGCTGTTTTAAGCTCACAAGCTGGTTTCCAATTCCAATTGTAATTTACTGGATTTAAGAAAAAAATTGTGATTTTATGAAATGTACAACACAAAGTGTGAAATTTATTGCTTGTAATAAATTGGTTTAGCAATAGTGCTTTGGCTTGGGTTTTCCCTGCCCCTTAACATACCTGATCCAACTTATCAGCTCACTGACAACTCTTCACTCAGTAGAGGTTAATGTGTTACGGCAGCATAACGCTAAAATGTGCAGTGCCTCCAGGACTGGGGCTGTGAATCTTTGCTTTAGAGCACAGAATTGCCAGAGATTGTGGCCACATGACCTCCAAATCACACTTGGGGCTAACCTACAGTGGAGTGTCTCACATTTTTCAAAAGCATTCTTTTGGTTATGCAATGATATATTATACCAAGCGTATACTGAGCGTGTCCACATAAGAGGTTGACCACATTAAGTTAATATGAACTGAGTTGTCTGTTATGATTACTTGTCTACTGCAGAAGAAAATTTTATGTTGCATCCAGTAATCATTTATTATAGTTCATATACAGTTTATATGTTATGTGATATGTAGCTTGTCGCAAAGCAGCATTAGAAATGTCGAGCCACATAGCCTGTTAGCTCCAAAGCTGATGGAACTACACAAATAGTCAAACCCCTAAAACACCTGCAGATCCATCGACCCATCACTGTTTCCGGGACAGCACTGAACCAGTGTCTTCAGCATAACCCTGAACATTCTTGAGTTTTAGAAAAAAGTCTGCTTGTGAATGCAAAGCTCTTTTTTTCCTCACCGTAGGAACTTGGTCAGTGCGGTATTGTTTACCATATAATTTGAAAAACAATCAGTTAGACAAACCATGATGTAACCTATTTCGAAGCCAATATTCGAGACATTGACAATAAGTATGCACAGTCCAACTGTACTTGTGAATGGCACTGGAAAAGTATTCAGAAGATTAGAAGAAAATAATTTGTATAAAATGGGGTTTTAGTGAATGGCCAAAAAGTAATGGAGACCATAAAAGCAATCCTTTCGTGATGGTATGTGATGATATGAGGAAACTTTCTATTTCACCAGTCCCAATGGGTTCTTTCTTCCATTATCTTCCAGGACTGGAACCAGACATGGTACACACACACCCCTGAGCTGAGTGACTGCTTCCAGAACACAGTGCTGGTGTGGGCCCCCTGCATCTACCTGTGGATCTGTTCGCCTTTCTACTGCCTGCATTTGTACTGCCATAGCCGTGGCCGGCTGCCCCTCTCTCCACTCTGCAGTGCCAAGCTGGTGAGACAATAACATGAACATTCACATATCCATCCTTCTTTTCCAGAGCAGATAAAAAGCCTTAACCTCACTGACCACCCAACATTTCCAGCAACATTTGAATGTTGCACTCCTCAGACGAAGGACTGATCAGCCAAATGAAGTGTTGCATCCCAAACCAATGTTTAAGTTTGCTGGCATTGGCTGGAAAATGTTGACTCTCTGTGTTCTGGGCTTTAGGGGTCTTGCCCAAGGACACTGTTGATATAGCAGTAGCATTCCTTCAGCAGAAGAATCAAACCTTCAGCAAACCTGCATGCTTTGATGCTTTCTATACCAAGTAATATGTTCATGGCAGAGATACTCCTGGACCAGGACTGGGAGTAGTTTTGCTGAAGAGAAATTTGCTGCCCAAAGGCTTAACATTATAGAAGTGCATCCAGCATGCCAGCATTTCTGCTCAGGGATACGTTTCAGGTTTTAGAAGGGGGTAGAGATTTGGGAGGGCTGCCCGGTACCGCAAGAGCTTGTGGGTGAGGGTAGCATACTGGTGTTTGTTTGAGTTTGCTGAGAAGTGACACACTGATTTTCGCTTTGCTATCATCGAATCCTTTTGCTACATGTGTACTCAGTTGTTTGACCACCCATTCCTTGTGGCATTTTTTGGTCCTCTCTCAGAGCATTTCCAGAATTTGATTGTTTGCTGTTGTTAGAAGGAACTACAGTAGATGCCAAACAGAAAGATCTGTGGCACTCTGTCTGCGAATCCATTTCTGGTGCAAAAAGTTTACACAGGATCTCAAAAGACATCCATTGTAAAACATGTCTGCTCCTGGGAAAACCAGAGATATTAAAATACATTTTAAGATGAGGATGTCTTGTTGAAGGTCTTTAGGATCCTAAACCCAAGAACTAGGTAAAGCTCTTTTCTTTGATATTGTTTCCAATTAAAGTGATATATTCAATATTTTTGTGGAAAAAAAAAATGTTTACCTTAGTTTACAGCAGTACATTAGGTTAACAGCAAAAGACAGCTAGTGCTTATATTATGGAAGTAAAAGTCACTGTCAGAGTTTATAACATACTTCTCAAAGGGTTGAAAGCCATCACCTCCCACGAAAGACCATCCCTCTTATCTAAACGCATTCCTCGACCTCCTGCGGTGTAGCAAGTGACCACAGACATTTCCGGATCCATGACTCAGATGAGTTCTCACCCTGGTCTGAGTTCCGTTTCTGTCTGTCCTCCCACAGTTGCTAGGGTTCTTCCTGGCATCCTTCGGCTTTGTGGAATTCTTCTACATCCTGTTGGAGCGGAACCAAGAGATCCATCGCCACCTCGTCTTTCTCCTGAGCCCTGTCATACGCAGCCTTACTGTGGTAATGTATAGTCCATTACACCATTATTCCAGTAGAGCAGAACTGCTTTAAATTTGTATTTGAAAGGATATACAAACGGCAAATACATTTATTAGAAACACCTCTGCCCTGTACCTACTTACCTCGCTGGTCTTCTACATAGATGTACAGTTACAGACTGGACTGGAGCCCATCTGCAGTCATGCAGTTTGTCAATACTGCAATGACACTGATATGATAGTGGCATGGTAGTGTATGGTTTGACTTTATCAGGCAGAGCAGTTTTGCTAGTGTTTTTTTATACATTAGTTTTGCTGTTAGAGTAAGAGCGAACCGCTACCAAAAAATTTCAGCCATTAGCGTTCATGAAGGGCCAGAGAATAGCTAACAAATTTGTTTGGCAAGAGATGGGCTACAGTTTCTAACAACACCCCCGTAAGGTGGAGCTACAAGGTGTTTCTAACAATACGACTGTAGGAATTACAGTCAGACCAGTTGTGAGATCAGCTAATGCTTTAAAATCTGGAAACGGAAGATGAGAATAGCCATTTTGGTTGATCATATCTATTACCACAAATTATAAGGTGGAACTGTTGAATTTCTGGTGAAATATGAGAACATTTCAGACATATAGATCATTCATAATAATTAAAGTGTTTCAGTGGTTTATATTCCCTTCGCGCAAGCCTTTACAGTCCATTATCCAAACCGCTTATGCTTCACCGGGGTCACAGGGGGTGCTGGAGCCCGTTCCAGCAGTCACAGGGCGATGTTTTCCTAATGTTCATTACCTCACACCACTACGTAGGCCGGGATCCAGCAGAAAGTGTGTTTATCTGGTCAGGGGTGACACTGTAAAATATGAGTTTGCGGGTGTGGACATGAGTGGTGCAGGGACACAACAGCCCACAGAGTCACATACACAATGCCACAAGTCTTCCTTGCCCATTTACATCCTGCAGAGACAACCTTCAGCCCAGACTCTCGCCCTATCTGTGGTCTCCCCAGACACCTAAGTCAACAGTGGTGGCTTGAGGAAAAATACTGAAAGAGTTAAAAACAGATCGGTCTTGTTGCCAAACACCTTCGCATTGAAAGATCACAATCTCTGTTGAACAGTAGTCATAGCAAAACCGTGTTCAAGGCTACGGGTCAGAAGAGCGTTCTCGGCAGCTGGTGAATTATTAACTGGGCACATAAATATTGCTGTTAAAACTTCGAAAATACTTCTTTTGCACACCGCCCTCCCTGCCTTACCACCTATGGTTTTTCCTTGCGTAATATATGGCCTTATGTAATCAAGAGGTTGGTTGAGCTGAAAGCAACAACAACCACACAGTTCAACCGTAACCGGAGTGTTTATCTGCGTCTCTCAGCCACTGAGAGGGAATCTGTGAGCAACAGCTGCCCTTCCCAGCTGAACCGAGATCAGCCTCCAGTGTCAGAAACCCAACCTTGAAGGCTGTAGGAAAACAAGCAAAACAAACTCAATATTAATCTCAGATTGCAGTGACCAGGGGAACTTCTACTGCACAGCCATGAAGTTCCTTCCTCCTTCTCTTCTCACCATAAGCTGGCCTACTGGTGCATCCCTAGTTATAGTCAAGAACTATATAATGCAGATCTCTCAGCATTTCCCCTGTATGATTACTAGGTGGGCACCAAGTCTGAGCCTTAAATGATGCTTTGCCTCCCTCCCACACTCCAGAAGATGAGCCATTACTTCCCATAACAGGGCAGCTGCAAAGCAAAGAAACAAACACCCATTAGCATGCTTGATGGTATTTGTACCATGTGTATTTTGTATCCAGGTAGTTATGTGCCCTTGAGAAGATCAAGCAATTACAAAATTCCCCGAAACGACTGACTTCATTACTTTGAGGTTTAGGTTAGGAGCCCTTGGTTTGGTTTGGAGAAGGTTGCAGGTTGGTTTTCGGAGGAGGCGTCGTTCGGAATAGCTCAAAGCCTGATCTTTAACTGCCCTGGAGGCCTCACATTATGTAATCCAACAGTGTTTTCTGCTGCCTAGGAGATGCTGTGTGTCTCCCCTAAAATTAGGCAGAGAACAGATATTCTCAAAACACCATGGCCAGCTTGGCATGAGACGAGGGCAACCGAATGGCAGTCTGGTTTGGTGAGATGGTGGTTGAGCGCCTTTGGACAGAGAAAAGAAAAAGCTATTAAGTGGAATGCCAAATCAATGAAGGCCCATGCTGTACATGTGTTTTATTAAGGAGGTTTTTCATGAAGCAGCTGCTGCGGTAGACGGGGAAATCCCAGTATAAACTTGTGCATGACAAACCAAGCAAAAATACAGACTGCAGTTTACTTGACCCCGGTTCATAATAAAGGTACCACCATCCACATCTCAGTGTATTACGCAGTTATAAACAAAAAGACCAGAGCTCGGCAAAGGAGGTATGTCCTTTACAAAACATGCTTTATTACTTATTTCAAACTGGAATGTTCAAACAAATAACTCCTGAGAATTGATCTAACCTAGCATGGCAACTCATTTAGCCCTGTCCAGACCATAATTGTACAGTGAGTACTGCAAAGGTTCAAATGCACATCATAGCAAAGATGTGTCATGAGCACATGGGTTTAAAGCTGAAATCTCAGTGCTTGGTCACTATGTTGTCAATAGATATATCATGATACTGCATTTCAGATACTGATATTATAATGTCTTGGCTGATGCCACTCCAATTTTTTTGTGAAAAACTTACAAATGTCTAAGGCCTTGTTCAGGCAGACAGCTAAAATTTGATTTTGCAGATCATCTGATTTGCGGACAGACTTTTCCCACATGAAATGAGACTTTTCACAATCTGATTCAAGGCCCAGATGTGGGTGGTTTCAAGATAATTTAGATTTCTGGACATGCAACTCAGCATGACCAGTTTTGGTGGTTTTCTTTTGTCATTCAGAGGTGGAAACTTGACAACAAGAAAGTTGGTGATGTATCACATTTAAGAGCTAAAAATAGGGTGAATAAAAATATGAGATTCTTATTTATGCATATGGGAATTTCTCCAAGCCCTTTATAAAAGCCTGCCTAGATGCTTCTGAGTGTGTTCACACTTTGCACTGGTGTTGAAATTGCACGAAGAT
The DNA here is from genome assembly GCA_037577145.1 of Brachypetersius gabonensis. Taxonomy (NCBI): domain Eukaryota; kingdom Metazoa; phylum Chordata; class Actinopteri; order Characiformes; family Alestidae; genus Brachypetersius; species Brachypetersius gabonensis. Next base: position 2,220,886 of record JBBJLR010000111.1, read on the forward strand.
TTCAGACATGACTGTGTGAGTGTCATTAACTGGCAGTGCTGTGTTTGTCAGGTTTTGGCGGTGTGTATTATCCAGTGGGAGCGAGTGCGGGGCTGCCGCTCCTCTGTGGTGCTCTTCCTCTACTGGCTGCTGGGTGTGGTCTGCTCTTTAGTGCCCCTCAGGGCCAAGATCCAGCTGGCCATAGAACAGGTGAGAGAAATGACACGGACACAGGCCCCCAATCTGGGGCACCCATTTCACACTTCTCTTCTAAAACCTTTACACACACACACACACACACACACACACACACACACACACACACACGCGCGCGCACACACACACACACACACACACACAGGCTCACATGCATGTACAATACTTTGTTAGTCAATAAAATTGTTTAAAGCTATTTATCTGAGTAGGTGTTAGTAACAACACTATATAACAAAATACATACTGAGTGTTGTTGATAGTGTTAATACACATGCACATACATAGTTTAGGATGCATATATGCTGAGACTGTGACTTTCAAAAATACACCCTGGTCACAGCATTTTTGTGGGAGCTATTTTTAAGGCCACTGTTAGTTTGCCCCACTTTTGAATTTGTTATGGTCTGTCATGTGAATATATGGACTACAGTAAAGTACATAAATGTGGTGGTGTGAAAATTCGTCCGCATATGCTAGATTTGTCAACATACATAGGTTTATATATACGATCTGCAGCAAATGGACCTCATCCGCAGCTGCTCACGTGCAGGGTATCATGACCTCTACATGAAATCAGTGTCAGATTTATGCTTTAAAATGTGCAGTTATCCACAGTGGCATTTTGCATACTGCATTTCATCCAAATATTAGTTCTTTTTGATATGCCATTTTTCAATATATTAGAGTAATGGGACAGTTATTATCTTCATCTGGCCAAATTACATAGTTCCGAATGCGTATGGCCGGCCTTGGTCCAATGACAATATCTTGCTAAAGCTCTGATTGCTTTATAATTCTGAGCTTGCACTTTTAGACTCACATCCCAGCTTTCCAAAAGAACTGGGACAAAAGTCACATTGGTTTGATAGATAAGCATTTTTTTTCTGACTGGCTTGCTAAAAGCTGACTTTGTGCTTGAATAAAAAAGGGGAAAAAAGAGACAGACAGTTTGAGTGACCTATATTTTGTGACCGCTCAAACCAAGGCTGACCCTGTTTTGCTTTGTGGCGGAGGGAAGAATATAGCCTGGATCTTGGCACTGAACTTCTCAGCCCAGGCGGATGTTTACTATGGGTTTGTTGTTTCGCACATGCTTTTTGGCGCAATAAGCGGGCTTTCACCCAGTGTGGTGCAGACTTACGACTGGAAGGTAAACTTAGTCCCTCTGGCCTGTTTATAATCCCATATGAATGGCATATGGAACTGGTAAGTAACACAAACTGGGCTCATCTGCCTCCTCAAATAAAGGCTGCCTGCTCACAGAACCACAATCTATGCATTTCCAGATCGTAGCGTGACTCTAAGTGTTTACTATCCTCTTCATGCGTAATTCATTTATATAAAGCAGACCATTAAAGACTCTGGTTTTCACCATGATTTGCCTTAACTGTTCAAAATAAGCTTTATGGTGCAATTAATGCCAGTGCACACCCATTGGCCTTCGCTATCGAGCGTCCTCATAGTCTGGAGGGCCTGCTCTATAGGCTACTGTGCACTTTCATATGATCTACAGGGTGCCAGTTTTTCAATTACATTTAAAAGCTCATTAAACATCTTCGCCATTACCCTATTTTAGTTTCTCACAGAAAGAAGGATTTTTAGCTCATGGGTCAGATGGACTTTTCTGTCCAGAAGCAAATATGCAAATATGTGAGAATCCATGTATACTACAGAGGGCCAAAGGTGGAATAACCTCACAGCAAATAATATGTTTTGTAGATTTTCTTGGTGAAAACAAAGAAAAAACGTATATATTACATTTTTTGTAGGTTTTAGCACCTACTTTTAGTTCATTTGGCAAGAAAGAAAACATAAAATTTTAAATGTGTCTTCATGTGTAAGGGGATTCCTCCAAAATCCTTCTGATTTATATACAATTTGTACACTAAAGCAACACAAACTTTGTAATCAAAGTAATCAATGATTAATCAATACACAACAGACAGTAACATTTATTAATATAGAATATAGAAAGGAGTCTGAGTAAACAGCTGCAGCAATAATGAATTACGGATTAGAGTGACGGGTTTTATCATGGCTCTTATCAGACCAACTTGATTCTGACATGAATTGATGAACAGAATCAAGTGTCAGTTATAATGAATTAAAAGGGCATTAACTTTTATAAAGGTACTTTTATCAGCAAAGACTGACATACAAAAAACTAACTTAGATCATTTGCATATCATTTAATCTACATATTCAAACTAGATTCCAATAAATGTGTGCCAGATTTATTTTGCAATGAGTTTAAAGTGTTCTTAAATGTTTGTAATGTTCAGAAAGCACTGCATTCCCTTTTTTTTCACACGTTTCATACTCGGCTTTGTCTATATGCACTATCTCCCATTGATTGTTTGGATCAGTTTATAGACTGTAAACACTGCATTTTGGGAAGTCTGTGGCTGCACGTTTAGAAAAAAACTCACCATTATGGGAAGTCCCGGACTGTAACTACAGAGTGGAATCTTCTGGTCTGCCTGTCTCTCTTTCTGTCTCACTCTCTCCCTTTCCCCCTCTCTGTCCCTCCCTTCAGAAGCCAGTAACTTCTGAATCAACTACTTTTCTCCTTCAGGGGCTTTCTCCGGATGTCGTCCGTTACTTGGCGTTTTTCTCCTACTTCGCCCTCCAGCTGGCCCAGCTCTTCCTCAGCTGTTTTGCAGAACAGGCGCCTCCCGGCAAAGCGGCCCTCAAGGTAAGAGAACGTGCCTGCTGCACCAGCACAATCAGCTCACAGTGAATCACGAACTTGTTTACTCACTTTCTAAGACAGGGCTTAAGCCCGGTAGCAGAGAACACAGGCCGCCATCGTGTCTACACCGGCCGCTCGTGTGCGATACCTTGTGATTAGCAAAACCCCATGATTGGTTAGGGGAGTGTGGTCTGACTCATCCCAAATGGCTGCTCGTCTTCGGGAATGTGGCCCTCCTGCCTCGATAATGTTATCTCCCACTTTTATACCCAAGACTGTGACTCATGCTCAATATATTTAGTATGCAAAATACAGCCAAACCCACATGAATGACAAGAAGTCCTGAATATTCAGACAAATTGGCTATTTCGTGTGTTCTCATGTGGGGTAAATAAGCTTTCACTACAGACAAAAACAAGAAAACAGTCTCTCAGAGGAAACCCTGAGTGAAAAGGCAGTAGTGTGTGTGTGCGTGTGTATGTGCGTGTGTGTGTAATGAGGATGTAGCCACAGACGCGGGTGCCACACCCCATGAGCCTCTCCTGGCTCAGTCACTTCCTGGGCAGAGTTATTCATGGCATCCCGTAGAGTGGGACCTCCGGTGAAGAGGCGGTAGAGAGTGTGTGTGCGCTTGGTTGTGTTTGGGTGGATGGGTAAGGGGGCAGAGCTGAGGTCAGGTGTGGGTGGAAATGCGTCGTAACTGAACCAGACTAGTCACACACACACACACACACACACACACACACACACACACACACACACACACACACACACACACACACACAC
>JBBJLR010000111.1:2224658-2256778 GCA_037577145.1 Brachypetersius gabonensis
GTTCGTATAAATGTAAGTAACGTTAATAAAATTATTTTACTGATGTACACTGCGGTAAAACCGGCAGATATTCTGGCAGCTGGAGAATCGCAAGCAAATGTTAGTCCGTCACTTCCGCTAAGTGCGAAACGTTAGTGTTCCATTTAGGACAGCACTGACCCGCAGCAGTGCACACTACAGAAGGCAGTGCGCACTACACACTACGCACTAAACCTCAGTGCACTGACGAAGTGCGCGGTTTCGGACACACTCTAAGTCTCACAGGCGAGAGTGAATATTGAATGAATTTTGTTTGATATTAGGGAAGTTTGGCACAAATCTGATTCCATACTGAACCAATTGCATTTACATCTGATTTACAGCTATAAACATAAATAAACATATATGTATAATAGATATAAATGAGAATACATAACATATATAAACATATAAACAGGTGTGAGTCTGCACTTACTGACTTTTTTCAACATGGCAGAAATGTGAAGGACTGTTTTTCTTTCTGTGCTCCCAAATATATTTTTTCTTCTTATTCGAGTCATAATAAAGATCTCCTCTTCTCCTTATAAACACAAAAGTGGTAAGGGATCCTGTGCTGTGTCTCTGGCTTTGGTCAGTGCTGTGCTGAGATGTGCTATAGCCATCAGACAACAAGCTGTAGTGAGCTGTAGGCACATGTGAATTAAAGCTCAGCGTTTATGTTTTCTGTGGTTCCTTTTGTTGCTTTGACTTGGACAATCAAAGCAATTCAATCTCAATCTGAGCAGTGAGCTGGTCTTAAATGGCTCGAACAGAGAGCCTGCGAGGTCACTGTCGAGACTGTCAAGGCTTGTGTCAATTTGCTGGCTTGTTAACACATTTCAACTTTGAAGATGCATTGTCCTGTTAAGCCCACTGGATCCGCCACTAAGCCAGAAGGTCACGTGCCCTTTTACGATTTGTGAAAAGCCAACACACACTGCAGTGCTGCATATGTTTTATGCAGATCTGCTTTTAATTAAGGACACAGAGATGTGCTTATAGGCCAAAGAGTGTCCTTTAAATTTAGAAGTCTAGAGTCTAAAGCTATTTTGCCATACATTCTATTTATTTCAATGTAAATCTGTGAAGAATTACATTACACCATGAACTTCACTTTCATTCAGAAATGGTACTTGGGTCTAAATGCTTTTTGTTTCGACATGAAACAAAGAAAGAATCATGGTAAAAATGCCTAAGTGGTAGGTACTATACTTGCCTCTGGACCAAGAGGTCATGGGTTCGCAACCCTTAACCCCAAGTTGCTCCAGGGAGACTGTCCCCTGTAGTTAGGGAATGGAAATCGCTTTGGATAAAAGTGCCTGCTAAATGCTGTAAATGTAAGGCCTTTCTACAAAATTAGACTGCATATGAACTATAATGAGCTACAAGTGAAAAAAATACTATACTATTACAAAAGGTTTAGTTTTTTGTGGTTATATTTGTTTTTTGTCCCATTATTAGACAGGAGAACTGCTTGAGCAGCAATGTGGCACTGGGGTCCCGCTTGCCGGATCAGGCCCAGCTACTGAGGAAACTGCAGAAGGAGCAAAGCTCAGGCTTCTGCCTTTTGAGGACTCTCGCCCGCAACTTCGGACCCTACTTCCTCTCTGGGACACTGTGCCTCATAATTCACGATGCCTTTATGTTTGCCATCCCACAAGTTCTCAGGTGAGGTTGTCCCTGCTAAATGAATGCATTCATTTTTATTAAAATATTGTCTGTAAAAATTAACAAGCATAAAACTTTATGTAAAAAGCTAAATTTCAAAAGCAAATCAAAACATAAACAAAACAAAATCCAATAAGACCAAGATCACAGGCCTTAACTGTTCCCAGTAACTGTGCTTTTTCTCTGTAGGGAATGAATATGTATTTTTATGTAGAAAATCAACAAAGCGTGTCAATTGACCAAGGGTGTTCATACTTTTGCACATGACTAAATAAACAGTAGCCATGTTAAGTCATACTCAAGGCAAATAGTACAAACATTCAAAATGTAACAATAGATCAAACTGACAGGGATGTACATTGCGGTTGTTCAGTTGTAAAAATATTGTGCAGACCCCAGTTATGAGTTCATGAACTTGGGCCCTTTTGTATGTGTTCATGGAGAGAGAGAGAGAGCGAGAGACACTCAAGACCAGTGTGTTAAAAGTTCCTCATCAAAATAAACACAGACTCAACCTTCCATGGGCTTAAAGACACCCCTCCGAGACTTTCTAAATGTTTTTCAGGGCGAATCGTACGGTTTATGATATCTCTGCAAAACAGGAAGACATAGTTAGCAGCAGGTGCGATGTCATCCGGGCCAGACAGGGCTCGCGTTGTTTATACCCGCAGTGGGGCAATTATGGTTTCAAGTCTGAAAGCTAGTGTGGGACAGTTGACCACAGAGCCATGCCCGGTGTAGACGCGTCAGTCCCAAGACAGCCTGAAGCAGAATGGCTGAGGCTGTGGTCAAGAAATGGCCACAAAAGAGTGGCCAGCCAAGTACAAGGTCGAGACAGCCACCAGTGAACTGCCTCCGTAGATGTTGCCACTTTGAGTCCGGCCTCGTGGTTTGCACCCTGAAGCGATTGTGTTTGGAAAAAAAAGAGTAAGCTGCCTCTGGATCAACTGTGTTACATTCTGTCCACAACCCAATGGCAAGGAAAAGCTATGGTTGTGTGTGTGGCCAAACTGAGCTTCATCCCACTGACCTACTGTACCGGGTGGTGGTGTCAACACAAAGAAGGTCTTGGTGGGAACAGTATAAATGAGCAAAGGGTTTTTTTTGTGGGGACCTGCAAAGGGAACTGATTTTCACCCGACTCTGCAGTCTGTGGAGCTGTTTTTGCTCGCCAGAAGTGATCTTTGCCAAAGGTTTTTTCTTCCTAAGAGTTCAACAATCATTCTACTGTTCTTCGTTTTCAAGATACGTGCAGAAGGAACGCAGGTACCACGTCCGGCAGCCGTGCTCCACTACTGCTGCCACCGCTGGACGAGTGCTCCAGTGATCTGCTCTCTCAAGCGAGGGTCAGAAATAAATGCTAGATCTGCCCCATTACCAAACCACAGAGCTGAATTATTTTGAAAGTCATAATATTATAACACACCTCAAAACCTCAGTCTGGAGCTCCCTGGAATGTGGCTCTATGGCCCTAGGGTACCCTCTGCAAGGGAAAGCACAAAGATGTGTACATTAATTGTTGTTACTGTTCAGATTCACTTGTTGCAGAACCAAAACCAGTATGGCAGCTGTAATGTCTTCTCTTTCTCCCCTCAGTCTGCTGTTGGGCTTCATGAGGGAGGAGGATGCTCCACTGTGGAAAGGATATTTCTACGCCACCCTCATGTTCCTCCTCTCGTGTCTGCAGTCCCTCTTTAACCACCAGTACATGTACACCTGCTTTACTGTGGGCATGAGGGTCAAGACTGCTGTCATGGGACTTGTCTACCGGAAGGTCTGTTCTAATTTAGGTTAAATCTGTCTTGTCTGACAGATTTATGTCTGACATTCTTTTGAGCCAGACGAAGTAAATTAAACCTATGAAAAAATAAAAAAGTCCTTTCCTTTGCCACACCAAGAAAAACTGAAGCGTTGTGTAGAGGAGCCCTTTTTTTTACCCAGTTATGAGATAAGATTATTATATAATGAAGCATAAGTTACAGATTGTAGATTTTAACGCAGATGATCCCATTTGTTTCCTGCAGTCTCTGGTGATAAGCAGTGCAGCGCGCAGGTCGTGTACAGTAGGAGAGATTGTAAATCTGGTCTCGGCCGACACTCAGAAGCTCATGGATTTTGTGGTATACTTCAATGCCGTGTGGCTTGCCCCAATTGAGATTGCCCTCTGCCTCTTCTTCCTATGGCAGGTGAGGTTGCAATTATTAAGACCATATTATTAAAAAGTCTTATTTCTAGCCTCTGTTCGTAACTGACTCCCTGAAATTCCTCTACTGGTCCTGTTTCAGCACCTGGGCCCATCTGCTCTGGCTGGTATCACCACAGTGATTCTCATCTTCCCTTTAAATGGATTCATTGCCAAGAAGAGGAGTAAACTACAGGTAATGGCAGTCTTGTATAAACATGTGTGCTAATGGATGTCTAACAATGAATGAAAGGTCATTAGGGTCAGCGGTTGTAAGATGTTAACTAGGGCCTACTTGCTTCTACTCAGTTTTTGCTGTATTTTCAGCAATAGTAAAATAAAACAAAGAAACTTAGACATATATGAGAATTTCAAATTGTTTAAATTCTGCACAACTTGTCAGCAAGCAAAAAAAACAATGCCAAATTTTTGGCTGAGCCAAAAAACCTTAGAGATAAAACTCACATCCCTGTGGTGACAGCCTGTCAGATCAGGATGCTGGATCAGACTTAGTCTTTCCAGGTCCTGACTGTCCTCACAGGCTGCGGGTCAGTCCTTAGCGTCCGCAGCTGGTTACATTGAGCATAGTGTGGGTGTGTGGGTTGGATTTGAGCTTAATTCTCATTCCTTTGAAGTTCCTGTGTCACTTTAGATGAAAAACAACCACACTGAAACAAATGGCAATAAAAGTTTTCATTTCTCTTTTGAAAACAACAGATGCTTGGCATTTAGGCCAGTTGAAGTGACCTCACAGTGTAGAATAACTTTGGTTGTGACCTGGACTATGTCTGTGTCCCCTGGTTTGGGAGACACTGGCTAACTGAGTCCTCTAACTGCCTACTGGTGTCCTACTTGGCTGTTTCACCAGTATAAAAAATTGAGATATTTAAAGAATAAGGAATGCAGTCAAACCTAACCCAGCTTTTGCGATTAAACTGTGGACAAGCAGACCAGATTAAACATTCCATCATGCCCGCTGGCCTGTGATACCAGTTATTTCCTAACCTATTCTGTAAATCACTCAACCTCAGTATTGTAATAGCTACGTAATGCACGGCAGGCTCCCATCCGTACTGAGGTGCCGTATTTTATTTCTGAATGATACAGGAGATTCAGATGAAATTCATGGACGGGCGGATTAAGTTGATGAATGAGATCCTGAATGGCATAAAGATCCTGAAGTTCTACGCCTGGGAAAAGGCTTACCTCGAGCAGGTTCTAGGATACAGAGAAAAAGAGCTTGGGGCCCTGAGGAAGTCCCAGATTCTCTATTCCATCTCCATCGCTTCCTTCAACTCCTCATCTTTCCTGGTGCGTAAAGATGCCTGCAAACTGTGCAGCAACAGCACTGTCATACAGTATTGTGCAAAAGCCATTTTTTCTCAATGTATGACGAAGTGTCTTTCTTCTTAGTGAGTGATAATTTGCCTTTCTGCAAGCAAAGTTAGAATGAATGCGAATAAGAAGCCAGTAAAAAGAATAGAGATTTGGTTTGTTTGTGAAAAAGTAGTTTGTGAAAAAGTAGTTTGTGAAAAAGTAGATATTGTGTGAGCTGGTCAGGAGGTTTGGTTCCAGATTCCTCCTCAGTTCCTCCAGCCTTAGATTTGTAAAATTCTATCAGCAGCTCCTGATTAAATTGAATGACTGACTGACTGAGTCAAACCAGGTTTCTGATGGAAACTACTTACTACTGAAATACTAGTGTAATACTAGACTTCCACAAAGAGCACACTGATATACTGTACATAAAATCACGATTTATTGTGTAATATATTTTATATTTCATCTTTATTTTGGTATATTTTGTAATGTTCATGTAAACTGTTTTAAATACTATTTTTTTTGCCAGTGTTTTGCATAGTACTATATTTTAATTGCATGCTGCATTGCACGGGAGGATGCCAGTAAAATGCTATAATTCAAAATGCAAAAAAGGATGCAAAAAAGGAGGCTTTCATATCAGTTCCATAAACTCACAAGAAATATGTGCTTGTCACAATGACTTTGATTGTCTTTCTTGTTTCCCAGATTGCCTTTGCCATGTTTGGGGTGTACGTACTTATCGACGATAAAAACGTTTTAGATGCTCAGAAGGTCTTTGTGTCCATGGCACTCATCAACATCCTGAAGACCCCTCTGAGCCAGCTTCCATTTGCCATGAGCACCACCATGCAGGTAGATATCAAGAGTAATATGAGGGTCTGGGAATTTAATTCCAGCGGCACGAGTGAGGACAATGTCCTGAAGCGTCTGTCTTGTTGCAGGCTGTCGTCTCATTAAAGCGCTTGGGGAAGTTTTTGTGTCAAGAGGAACTGAAACCAGAAAACGTGTCCCGAGGTCTTTTGCAATTAGGTGAGTTAACACCACATTTACAGTAGTGTGTACCTGCAAGGAAAATTTAAAAAGTTTAAATGCGCATGAAGTTTTGTTCACATTAATAGAACAAAATATACTAAATACATCAAAAAATAATACATACATATAACATCATGAAGCAATGTTATGTTCAGCATATCAATGGGTTCAACTTCAGTATTAAATTAAATCAGGAGCTGCTTGATTTAATTTACTGGAGGAATCGAGGAGGAACCTGGAACCGAACCTGTGTTCTTCTCACCAGCTCACACAATATCAACTACTTTTTTACAAACAAAGCAAATAATGATACTTTTTACTGCTTTCTTGTTTGCATTTGTTCTAATGTTAACTTTGATAACAGAAATACGTATGAAATGATCACACGCTGAGAAAAAGGCCTTTAAACAGGCATTGGTGAAATGCATAGTGCTGAGAGATGAGAGATGACCTCTTCTGAAACTCTGGCACAATAAAACATTTAACGGAAGTGCCTCAGATTGATAGCAATTTGTTACTAGCTGCTAAATTCCACAGCCGCGTGGCAGCGTTGCCTCACTTCCTGCTTCTGTCTGAAGAGGTAGAGCGAGGGAAAGCAATTAGAGACTCATTGCAGCAGCCCACGGTAGACTGTGGCCTTGTACGTAGTCTTCTATTTTTGTGAAAACGCAAACACATTTTTGCCCCAGCATTCGTTGCAGACAGCTTGTGAAAACAGCTATTTTGAAGATGAAGCTAATTAGACCGTGCATAATTAAGGGGAGTCTATTTCACAAGCTGCAGGAGAGGAAGTTTACTTTCACAGACAGCCCCTCCTCAGCTCTCACCTTAATGGCTCCCATACGGAAGAACAGTATGTACACTACCAGGCAAAGGTTTCGGCACATACTGAGATTTTCTATATTTATTTGTTGCACATTTAATATTTAAATAGTTACTCATATATTATTGTAAAAATACACTCAGTATTCTTCGATAACAAATACATTTACAGTATCTTCACTATTTGAGTACCTTTGTTAGAAAGTTAGAAAGATGAATTAAGCCACCCGATATATTATAATGTGTTTGGAACAGCTGGTAGGTAAACCCATGACATACTTTTGAAGTCTTGATGTCATTGTTTCTCATTCAGATGAAGATGGTGTGGTGGTTGAGAATGGGACGTTCAGCTGGTCTAAAGATGGTCCTCCATGTCTTAAAAGGTATCATCACTAAATGGTTTCTGTGACTGGCCTGACATGACGTTATATTAAATGATAAAGATACAATAATATGTAAAAATGTTTAAAAAAATAATATTTGTAGGATCAATGTGAGAGTTCCTCGTGGTGCTTTGGTTGCTGTAGTGGGCCACGTTGGCAGCGGAAAATCATCATTACTCTCTGCAATGCTTGGAGAAACAGAGAGACGAAATGGCAGTATCTCTATCAAGGTGAGAACACAGTATACCTAAGTCAAGTCAAGTTGGTTTACTCTTATTTCAGCCATATACACACAGCACACAGTGACCAGGACCATGGTGCAAATCAAAATCTACAAAGAACAAAAACAAAACACCACACAACCACATAAGTGCAGACAGGACAGGGATACACAGAGTGCAAAGATAGCAGGAGAGAATGTGCAAGAAAAACACAAAAGCCACAAAACAACAAGATAAGACAACATTTAGTGCAGTCAGTGTTTGAATGAATACAGTATTATGACAGATACTGTACAATAGCAACAGAGCTGTCAGGTGTGACAAGCACAGAATAGACAGCAATAAATCATTATTGTGCTAATAATAGCAGCAACCGACTCTCAGTAAAGATATGTCATAGGTAATCTAGCATTACATGACATATGATATTGTATTGTGTTCTTCTGATCACGTAGGGTTCAGTGGCCTACGTCCCGCAGCAGGCCTGGATCCAAAATGCTACACTACAGGACAACATTCTGTTTGGGCGAGAGAGGAAAAAGACTTGGTACCAGCGTGTGCTTGAGGCCTGTGCTCTGCTGCCTGATCTAGAAATCCTGCCAGCAGGGGACGCCACTGAGATTGGAGAGAAGGTGAACCAGAATCTGCCTTTTTTTTAATCCCAGAGGAAATTGCTTTTGCTACTACACAGTTGTATTCACACAGAAACACGAAGACAAGAACAATGTAAAATGTAGGATAAATGCAAAATACAGTGCTCCAGAAAATACTAAATACACCATGGTATATACTCATGTGCCATATACTGTGCTCTACTGTGCTAGGGTGGTGGTGGCCTAGTGGTAGGATACTTGCCTCCGGATCAAAAGGTCACAGGTTCGAATGCTACCTCCAGCACACCACCACTGGGTCCCTGAGCAAGACCCTTAACCCCAAGTTGCTCCAGGGAGACTGTCCCCTGTAGTTAGAGAATGGAAGTTGCTTTGGATAAAAAGCATCTGATAAATGCCATAAATGTAAATGCTCTTTACTTGAACACCTCACAGATTGTAGGCCTGTTTTGTTATGTCTTGCAGTGATGGTTTACAAATAAACTACTTATAATTTCAAGCAGTATTAAAGATGTCATGCTTGTATGTAAGTTTGAAGGTTTAATTCTTCCGAAATCTTTCCCAGGGTTTGAACCTGTCTGGAGGGCAGAAGCAACGAGTGAGTCTGGCTCGAGCAGTGTATCGGAAAGCTGATATCTATCTGCTGGATGACCCTCTGTCTGCTGTGGACGCCCATGTGGGTCAGCACATTTTTGAAAAGGTCATTGGGCCCAAGGGCGTGCTCCGAGACAAGGTGATTAGGCCTCTTAGTTTTGTGTAGCCTGTGCTAAAAAACAACTCCACCATACTATTTTAAACATATGTACGTCTCATAAACATGTGAACAAATTTAAGAGCTGTATGAACTCTTTATGACATGAAGTATAAACAAGAAGTATAAAGAACCATAGGTGAAAAAATACAGGTACCGCCACCAATTACAGGTAACGAATGGTTTTGACTTGACTGGCAGTGAAGGTCGTGTGAAAGAAAGTGCATCTTATGTTTTTGGCAGACCAGAGTCCTGGTTACCCACGGGATGAGCTTCCTGCCCCAGGCAGACCTGATTCTGGTGCTTGTTGATGGTGTGATCACTGAGAGCGGGTCCTACCAGGAACTGCTGAACCGCAACGGGTGCTTTGCCGAATTTATTCGCACTTTTGCCAGCTCTGAGAGGAAGGAGAGCTCTGTGCAGCGAGGTCAGTCTTTCATCTTTACAGCCTCATGTTGTACAAAGCAGTGTTCCATGACAGCTGAAAATATGTACTGCAGAGAACTGCACAGATGCTGTTTTCAGTGGGTTTTGCTGACAGCAATGAATGTGTGCTGTGTTTGCAGGGTCCAGAAGATCCTGTGCAAGGCTCAGTGTAACAGATTTCATGCCCTTCTCCAGGGACCTCTCTCAGGAGCAGCTGATTGGGTGAGTGAACTTAAACAATGTTAAAGGGCTCAAATAAGGGAAAACTCCATTTGTCTTACATTTTTCAATGAAAGAGTTATTTAAAGGAGTTTGTAAAAAAATGTCAGGTTTGGTATTAAAGGAGGTGGAGAGAAACAAACAATTGTCCATATATGGAAAGGGGCAAAAGCAGACAATTTGGAATTCACTGTTTTTGTGATTTACATCAACATTTGCATATTATATATAACATTTGTATGTCTCCACTAATTTCTGCCTGTAGCAGTTCATCCCTCTCCACTTGACGCTATAAGTAGTACACTGAAGTAGTTAGGAACAACTAATGCATTGGAGGATGTTCTGTTGCTTTATAGTATCATTCATTTCTCTCTTTCCTTGTCTCAGCGGTGACACCAACAATGTCACTATGCAGAGTGTAGAGCCTGATATCGAACAGGAGCAGGTCCCTGAGGATCTGGGGAAACTGACAGAGGTGGACAAGGCTCGAATAGGCAGGGTATGTCAGCACATAACTTTTTTGTGAAATACCTGTTTAAACTATTTTCTACATTATAGACTCACAAGGAATGTTCATAAATTATCACAAAATTTGTGAACATTCCTTGTGAGTCTATAATGGGCAGCTGGCAGCCTAGAGGTTAGGGCATTCTGCAATCAGGAAGTTATGGGTTTGATTCCCAAGACTGCTAAGCACCTCTGAGGTACCCTGTTGAAGGTACTGTCCCCACACACCCCTCCCTGGGTGCTGTGTTTCTGGCTGCCCGCTGCTTCACTTGGTGTATGGGTTAAATGCAAGGAATTTAGTGCTGTTCACACTGTGTGCTGTGGTGTGTATGACGGAATGGTCACTTTCATAATGCTATCCTGATGATAAGCGAAGGTTTCTGAAGTGTCATGTTTTTCTGCCCATCCAGGTGAAACTGGAGCTGTACATCGAATACTTCCGCACCATCGGCTTGGCTCTGATCGTACCCATCCTCTTCCTGTACGCCTTCCAGCAGGCCGCTTCTCTGGCATACAACTATTGGCTCAGCATGTGGGCTGACGAGCCCATCATCAACGGAACCCAGCTCAACACCGATATGAAGTTAGGAGTCTATGGAGCTCTCGGCTTCGCACAAGGTCAGTGGGTGAATTTGTGTTCAGTTGCAAAATAACAAATATAAGCACAAACAAATTTGAACATAACAGCTTGTTTTAGTTTTTACTCGTTTTTAAGTGCCACTGTGTGGGTCTACACGTCAGTTTAGCTCAACTAGAATCAGAATCAGAAAACTTTATTTATCCTGGAGGAAATTGTTTAAAAAATTGTTTAAATAAGGAAAGAGAGAAAAGAATGAGACTATAAAGCAACAGAACATCCTCCAATGCATTAGTTGTTCCTAACTACACAACTTCCTTAGTCGATTATTCTGTGTGTTTTAATAAATGTATTTATTAAAACACACAGAATAATATTAATACTTAGAAGATAAAAAGATAATAAATTAATAATAGATGTTGGTATTGCGTAGTGGGTAACACCGCTGTCCTCTCCACTGCCACCTGGGGTTTGATGTCCTTTGGGAAAGCACAGCAAGCCGTACCAGTAAGACACCCCATGGCATAAATCCTTACACTACATTTGCCTACATCTGTAACATGTTTAAACTGTAAATTGCTCTGGATATGAGCATCTGCCAGGGGCAGAAATATAATGTAAATAACTGAAAATCTGCTCAGCAACATGTTACTGAGTGGGAATCACAAGCTGGGTTTTTGCAAGAAACTTTTTTCAATTCAGCGCAGCCCCTTTAGCCCACAAACCAACCTCATTATCTGTCTTTTGTGTTTGTCACTCTAAAAAACTGCTTTACTCATTCAGGTGTAGCCATTTTCGGCACCACAGTGGCCATCTCTATTGGGGGCATCATCGCCTCTCGCCAGTTGCACCTGGACCTCCTGAAAAATGTGCTCCACTCTCCAATGTCATTCTTCGAGTCCACCCCCAGCGGTAACCTTCTCAACCGATTCGCCAAGGAGATTGATGCCATCGACTGCATGATTCCAGACGGCCTGAAGATGATGCTGAGCTACTTCTTCAAGCTGATGGAAGTCTGCATCATAGTGTTTCTGGCCACGCCCTTCGCTGCCGTCGTCATCCTTCCCCTGGTGCTCCTCTATGCTTTTGTGCAGGTATGGCTGAGGCAGCGTTTTCCGGGGAGAGGAAAGAAACTTAGAAGCTAGATCACAAACCACATGTGCTGATGTTAGCACTGGAGTTAATGGGCTTTTTCACCAGCCTGCTGACACAGATGCTACCTTAGTCCAACGGGAATTTTGGAAATCCATGTAGGTTTTGAATGGTTCTCTTTCTCTCTCTTCTTTTCTTTCTTTCTGAAGAGCTTCTACGTGGCCACATCCTGCCAGCTGCGGCGCTTGGAGTCGGTGAGCCGCTCACCCATCTACACCCACTTTAACGAGACGGTGCAGGGCGCCAGCGTTATCCGGGCCTTCACCGAGCAGTCGCGCTTCATCTCGCAGGCCAATCAGCGGGTCGATCACAACCAGACCTCCTATTTCCCACGCTTTGTGGCCACCAGGTGAGCTGCACTGCCAGGCAACAGTAGATTCCTGTGTCATCTGGTCCCATGTTATCTGGGCTATTTTTTAAAGGCATGTTCATCAGGGGGTTGTCCGCAGGGTGTTACAATCACCTCACTGCATATCTTTGTATAAAAGTTTTAGGCAGTGGTTTACAGAAAACATATCCTGAATTTCTCTTATTTTAATTAGTTGGATGAACTTTTGTGATGAATTCAGTATATAAGAATAACTAATATACATTTCTATTTATCCCAAAATGCATGTGTGAAACTAATTTTTTCAGAAATATAGACATGCAAATTCTTGGGCTGCTATACACGTTAAGTAGCATTTCAAAAGTACTGTAGTTTAGTGAGTTTAGTGCCATTGTGAAATACCAAAGCATCATTCTTCAGAACCTCTCTCTGCAACCGTCACAGCTGTACAGTGCCATTCAAAGCCATTCTTTTGGAAAAGCCCTGTAGGACTTGGAGAGGGGAAGAGCACTAACTTGGTATGTTTCTTGCTGTGCAGGTGGCTGGCAGTGAACCTAGAATTCCTGGGTAATGGTGTAGTTCTCGCTGCTGCCATCCTCTCTGTGATGGGAAAAGAGACCCTGAGCCCTGGAATCGTGGGCCTTGCAGTGTCCCACTCCCTCCAGGTGAGAATGAACACTGAACCTTCACAACTGCCGTCCTGAATATTTAAACATTGCATAAACTAATGTAGCTGTTACTTCTTCCCCTTTTCTCTTTTGCAATGTGCTGTCTGACCTCAAAGCGAGCCCTCCCTGCATAAAGACCACATTATTTTGTGTCTTTATTGTGGTTGTTTATTTTATGAGAAATGAAACTGATGGGAGGAGGCCCGAGCTTTAGCCTACTTAGAAGGCTTACATAAGTTCAGGCTTAACCAGACTCAAAAACCTCAGGTGGGGATTAAAAAACGCGTAACTTTGTTGACAGGTGACAGGCATCCTCAGTTGGATCGTGAGGTCATGGACAGATGTGGAGAACAATATAGTGTCCGTGGAACGAGTGAAGGAGTATGCGGACACACCCAAGGAGGTGAGGAGAAATTTTGCATTATTACCTGTTTTCTTTAATAATACAATTATCATGGCATAGTCTCAAATTTTGCGAAACTGCAAAAAAAAATGCAAACCTGTGTATAGCAAGGTTCATCTGTGTATATATATTTGTACAACAAAAGACAAAAGTTGAAATTTCACAGTAAATTAATGCATCACATCCAGATCAAATCATTCCATTTATATTTCAATTTTCCTAATTAGCAGACACTCTCATGCAGAGCAACTTACAATTGAATGATATACATGTGAACCCGAACGTAAAATTAAAGTCTAACCCGAGGTCTATTGCTAGTGTACCAATGTGCAGATGCTTGTATCTCCAAAACATGCTTGACTTTATGTAAAAGGATTATGATCATCATGATCAATTCATGATGATCAATTTTGAAACAGTGAAAAGAACAACTGGTGTATTTAAATGATGAAAATCTATATAAAAACAGCAAAATTGAGCATACAAATGTTTTGTTCCAGCAGCAATTATGTGGCCTTTGGTCTAAAATCACCCACAACAAATCAAGCATGTGTTACCAAGAAAGGAAATCCCCTTATTTTTCTGTTTGTAGGCTGCATGGACCTCAGATGACAACTTACTTCCATCCACTTGGCCTCAGACAGGCAGTATAGAGTTCCAGGACTATGGCTTACAGTACCGGAAAGGGCTAGAATTAGCTCTGAAAGGCATCTCCCTGCACATCCAGCAAAGAGAGAAGGTGAACAAAAGAATCATGATACTTATGATAAATGTGAACTGGTTGCATTAAATCTGAAATCTTGTAAGAGTAATATGTAGCTGCTTGAAACAGCTTAAATGTTCATCTTTGTTTATCATTGATATCAAGTCATTTTTGTGGGTTATACACAAGACTAAATACGTTTATGTCTTTAGATTGGCATCGTGGGAAGGACTGGGGCAGGGAAGTCGTCTCTGGCTCTGGGAATCTTCCGGATCTTGGAGGCGGCGAAAGGAAAGATTTACATCGATGGGATTGACATCGCTGAGCTTGGTCTCCATGATCTCAGATCCCGAATCACTATCATTCCACAGGTAGCACCAGATCACTAGAAACTCTCCAGAACATCATAGTGGTTCAGTTTCATAACTGTCAAAAACTGATGGGATACATTATTTAAATGAAAAGGAAAACAAAGCAAACATTCTGTAAGACCTCAAAAAATAAGCCAAAAACTACGATGTAGCATAGACCAAAATACATTCCTTATGATATTAGTCTGCAGTGGATACATAGAAATGCAGTATCATTTACTACATAGAAAATAGAGAACAGATATTTATATTTAAAAAAGCTATAAATGTCATTAGAAAAAAAATAGCAATTTGAATGCAAGCATTTGCGTTGAAACTACCTCAAGTGTAAGTCCAGTACAGGGACACAGATTCAGTGCTTATATACAGATATGTAAAAATGAATGGTGTCAGTGGGGCCCCCCCTTTTTCTGTGCATCCTAGACATAATCCCTTCACAAGCTCATCAATCTGATGCTGGCCAGTAAGAAAGTTATGATTAAATGGGTTGGTGAGGAGACCAACCCATTTGATGTCACTAGAGTGCCTGAACATTTATATTGACCCTCTCCTTTAACTCTAATGGGCTTTGAGTGTTAAATATGTGAAATAATATGGATCCATAAATGAACACTATACTTGAGGATACAGTATAAGTACAATGTTCTGTTTGGTCTCTAATCAACCTTTTCACCTCTTATTGGGAAAATAACAAACAAACAATACAAACAAACAAACAAAAAGTGGATGGATTGATGGATGGATGGATTGATGGATGGATGGATGGATGAATGGATGGATGGATGGATGAATGGATGGATAGATAGATAGACAGACAGACAGACAGACAGACAGACAGACAGACAGACAGATAGTAACCTTGACTTTCATCTGAACTTCAGGATCCAGTGCTGTTCTCTGGCTCCTTGCGTATGAATCTGGACCCTTTCGATGCATACTCTGATGAGGAGGTGTGGAGTGCATTAGAACTAGCCCATCTCAAGAACTTTGTTTCTGGTCTGCCTGACAAACTCAATTATGAGTGCTCAGAAGGAGGAGAAAACCTCAGGTATGGATGTACAGCTTTTCCATCCATGTCATGTATCATGTGTTATGTGGAGCAGCTATTGTATTGTTGATCAGTTTATCATTGTCTGAATGATAATACTACTGTATGTACACAACATATTCAGTGTCTACATTCAGTGGCCTCAGTTTTTTGGATTTGTGACTGCTTGGTCCCTCACCTCCCTCTTTCGTCCTACAGTCTTGGACAGAGGCAGCTGGTATGTTTGGCAAGGGCCCTCCTACGTAAGACAAAGATCCTGGTTCTGGATGAGGCGACAGCAGCAGTAGATCTGGAGACAGACACGCTGATTCAGTCCACCATCCGCAGCCAATTCGAGGACTGCACAGTTCTCACCATCGCCCACCGACTCAACACCATCATGGACTACACAAAGTAAGTCTAAAACAACATAGAAATCAGACTGAATGTAGGCTGTATATACAATCTATTAACAAAACAAATAAAGGAAATATGGGAAATATAGCATAGGGTATTTGTATTGATTTTTCTTTTCTACAGAATTTTATTTAGATCTTATTTAGACTTTATATTATATTGTTATTATATTGTGTACTCTATATTATATTGAGTCTTTGTCATTACATAAGCAATTTTCTCCAGGATCAATAACGTTTTCTGATTCTGAAGCCTAAACAAGAAAATTAGTGTGTTTAATGTAGGATTAAATGTAGTGTATGAATATATGAGGAGAACCAGTATATTGCAAAATGGTGGATGAAAATGGGACAGAACCAGCATGCACGCTAGCAATGATGTCATTCATTTTCTACTTAGTGAATGTGACCTTGGTGAAGTCTTCAAAAAAATCAGAATTCCAAAAATAGTCTTTGACACATCAGCATACCATAGCTGACATGATAGTGACCCTCTAATAGTGACCATGTAATATTAATGCTTGGGTAGCTGTAAGAGTATATAATTAGCTCATTTGAATACATTTTTTATGGTTTCCCATCAGCACATTTTTCTGAAGACACGCAACTGAAGCTCAAATAAACAAACAGTACTTGACGCTGCCCATTAGAAAGCTTTACTGTTACCAGTTAGATGTTTTCATTAAGCTTCAGAAAACGTTATTGCTGTATCTTTGATAACTAAAGAGACTTGAAGTAAATAGCATTTGACAAATAAAGGATATAAAAATATATTTGTGGCCCAAATAACTGGTTAAGAACAGTCATTCAGAGAATCAAAACTGCTTTTACTCTTGGTTCACATGTAGGTTTCTGTCCTTAGTTCAGTTACAGATAAATGTGAGACGTATCTTGGCCAATCAGTGCACTCTATTAAGATTTCTACTAGAACTAGAATTTATTTTTTTTTAATGTTGGAACGTAAATGTGACATTTGGGAATCAGGGAAACAATCATAGCACATTTTTTTCCATATGAGATTTTTCTAGTAAAACGCAGCATTAGGAGGGTTTCTGATCGAGCTGAGATAACAGGTGGGGACAGTGAGAAAGAGGCAGAACAACATGCTACTGGTTAAGAGCATTTGAATTTCGTGCTGTTCACACTGTGTATGGGGTGTGTTCACGTATGACCAGATTGTCACTTTCACTTTTCATTTTTGTCCTCTCACCGATGTATGATAGTGTGATCAAAACTCAGAAAGTGCTACAGAGGTGGGCTAATGTCATTTCAACCAACGATTACAGGACAGCAATACTAATCCGGCATGAAGAGTCAGGCCTAATATAACCAGAGGCATTAACTATTGGAGTAAAAAGATACATTGTATCTACTTTGTTTAGAATTTGGCCTTATATGAGAGCATTAATTAAATTCTGGTTAATACTGTTAAATACTGATCATACCCCACATTGATTAGACCCATGGACAAAGAGGAGAGTGTTCTTTAGTAGTCTGAACTCTAACCCTTGTACCCTCTTTTGCAGGATTATTGTGATGGACAAAGGACACATAGTGGAGCTGGACTCCCCTGCTACCCTTATAGCGCAGAGAGGCCAGTTTTACCGCATGTGCAGAGAGGCTGGCTTAGCATAACAACGTCAGTCTGCTGGCGCCCCCTCGTGGTGAACTCCAACATCAGTTACACCAAGTCGGCCAGTGTCATTAATATACAGAAACTAGATAAACTAGAATGAAAAAAACACTTGTACTGGTGCTTCACTATGGAGAAGAAGATGATGGGTCCTGGAATTTCCCATTCCTAATGATTTCCAGACTCATATTGCAGGCATGGTTCACAAGTATACAGACATGTATTCACTGAAGCTAAGCTGAAACCGTATGTACTCAGGTTGAGCGCCTTTCTCAAGGCCACCATAACTGTACGCATGTTTTTGGAACAGGAAGGCGAAGGCCTTTCTGTTCTGCCTTGTAAAATCTCAGCCGCTGCTGTCAAACAGAATGAGTTGAGCTAAAAAAAAATTTGACTTGAGCTGATGAGGAAAGTGTGGTGGAAATGTGTAAATAATTGTATATAATAAGAGAGATATGGTGACACCACTGTGTCCTCTTCTACCTACTCCAATCGCCTTAAAGATTCTTCTGTGTTAAGAATGTGAATGACACAAACAACTCCATTGTTTATTATGGTATTTGTAGGGAAACATTCAAGATCATTTTTAATGCATCAGCAATAATTGCTCAGACTGCTGAGTGAGACGATGAAGGAAAGGGGGAATAAGGGCTTAGAGAAGTTAGACAAAGGCCTTTTACTGACGGTTCAACACAATCTCCGCTGAAAATGCCCTTAGACGTGACTGTCGAGACAGTGGAGCCCACTCATGAGCCGTTTTAAGTGTTTTATAAGGGCGTCTTGAAGGAAAACATTAGAGCAGTTCAACTATGCTGCGGTGTTTGTTTATTTCTGGCAAAGTAAACACATAAAACGATCAGTGAAGACTTGAGGCCCGATGGTGTGCCAACAGCAGCTAGGCCACAAAAGCCTCAAATCCAGATCTAGCTACAATTCTAGACATAGCAAGTGTCTATCAATACTTTGATTTTCCTTAAATTGTTTTTTGCACTTTGCAGACCAAAAACATTTGGAATATGTAGTTCTGTTACTGTAGAGCATATGCTCTTGTACTTTTTCCAGTCTTCCTGAACAGTTTTCAGTCAAGAAGCTACTTTAAAGTAAGAGCCTTAAAGCAATATACAGAAAGCTTCTGCATTTATTTATGTTTGCTTTTCAATTTTATAATGGTTTTGTATGGAAAAAAAAAACCACTCATCCAAGGGTGGTTTGTACTTTATGTAAAATATTAAAACCTTTTTGAAAATCTGCTGCCCAGTATTTCAACTTCCCTACGCAAGACACGCACCACACCGGTTGCATCCAGTTACAGCCATTTCACACACCATGATCACAAAACAAAAACAGCAAGATATCTGAGTACCAAACTATATTTATTGTATACAGTAGTAAAGGACAACAAATAATGTACAAATCAGTACAGAAAGATGAGACCACATGAACGCTGATTCAGCCCGACCCTTATGAATACCAGTCCGCTGGACCATACAGCAGGAGGTGGGAAACAAGTTTGAGGGGAGGCTGGGACCTTTCCTCTCCATTGCAAGAGCCTCACTTCTGTGGAGTTTGACTAGGCAGTGGATTTGGGGGATTTTGTTTGTTAAAAAGTGTCAATTTCTGCCCTCTCTGCAAATTTAAGAGTAAAAGGGAATTCATACACAAATCTAATAAAAACCTGGACTTTAGCTATTGGTCCAGCACCTGATCCTCAGAATTACCTGAATTATCTGACCAGGTTTCCCCTCTGATGGTCAGCTAGAAGAGGCAGAAATTTCCCCTTAATCCCATCCCCATTTCTTACTTCAGGAGTGAGGCAGTTACAACTTTAAAAAGACTGGGTGGGGGGGCGCTATAGAATGCAGGTGGGCATCTCTTCAGCTAACACATAAAACAGACTCTGGCTTAAAAGACTTAAAGCTGCATGAGAAAAAAAACAAAAAAAACAGAAAAACAAAAACAGGTCTCCTCATTCTGCAGAATATACTGAACAATATGGGAATGAACCATTTCTATTTTAAACTGGGGGTTTATGGCTGGACACGTTACTGTGGCCAAGCTTTTTATTACACCAAAAGACGCAACACGATTCTGATGTCCACTTTGAACTATACCTCAGGGCAGCCATCTTAGTCTTGTATGTGAGCCACATTTGCCATCTCACAGATAGTTATGTACTGGAAGGAAAGAAAATCCTGGTCCCACCCTATGAAAACTAGGGAGGACTTTTAAACAAAACCGGCAAGGGGGGAGTGAACAGTACAGTTAAAGAGAGCATGTAGAGGAAAACAAGTCAAATAAAACAGCGGGAGTAGGAGCGGGCAGCCTGGAGAGGTTTAGCGAGAGCCGCCTGTCTGTTGTTGAAATACGTCGATAGTGTCCTCGTCCTCCATCTCCAACTGGCAACAAAAAAAAACAAGAAAAATCTTACACCGTGTAAGTTAACCAATCAATGAGAAATGCATAGCTTGCATTTACCAAAGGATTGAAATGTGATTAAAGTACTATTAAACTCTACAACTTTAGTATTAATCAAAAATCAACAGTTCACACTTGGAAAACCGCTCTAATCAAACAGGGGCATCCTGAGGGCTTCTGATCAACTAAAGACTGAAGACATGCTTACGGTGAATGTTTTGCAAAACCTGTAAATGAACTCAGGAATCTGCTAATATATTAAAGTTTAAACAGCTGCAAAGATTCCATTTGTACAAAGCAAGAGTCCTCAGCAGTAGATTTTAATTATGGAGGGTCGCGCCTCAATTTACAATAAAACTAGATCACACTGCTAAAAAACATGGCACCCCATTACGATCTGTTCATATTCGAACCCTGGGAATAGATCACTCAAATTTGGTTGCAGTTAAACTATTTGTAGTTGCAAATTCTGGATCTCCTTGTTCTGGAAATACAAAACCAGTCATGTGACGAGTTCATCTGTAAGCATTGGCTGATGTTTACTTTCACTGGACACATGTTCTGTTTCTCCCTCCATAGTGTTTCCTACGATTTCTCAGATTTAAATGTTTTTGGGGTAACCATTAGATCTTCCAGGGCAGTCTTTATGAGAGGAGGTACAGCTCATATGCTCACCTGTGCCGGTGTGTCTGTCTCGTTTATTGGCTGTCCATCAAACCTAAACCTAATCTGTCTTATTGACAATCCCTGTAGAACAAAAAAGGTAAGCATTAATACAGTATTTGCGCAACCATGAATGCACACAGACTGCAAGACCTAACGCTCTATACAAGGTAAGCAAAGTATTATGCAACAAAATGTATGCGCTACCATTTCATCTACACAATAAAAGTTAAGAGTTGCACACCTGTCTTTCGCAGTACGCTTTCATTAATTTGCTGAGGGGTGTGTGCCTTTTAATTTTGAACTGGACCACCGAGCCATCCTGTCCAGCCACCTTCAGGTTGATGTGGTCGTTCTCCGTCTTCACTCCCTCCTGAAACAAACAAAACAAACCATTGGACATCTGAGCATCCAAACTATGTAGAAATGGCTGCCAGTCAAAGGTCAGTATCTCACCAACACCAACGTTTCAGTACAGTATGGCTTTCCTGGACCAGCAGAAGATAAGGGGGATGTTCTGATAGATGACGGGCTCGGTTTCTTGGCTTTGAGCTCAAGTGTGGTAAGATCAGGGTGAATATTGATATTCTGCGTGTTTATTTTGATGAAGCCGGAGATGGAGAAGAAACAAAAACAGTAACGAAAACACAACGTGGCCAGGTTGTTCTTAAACCTGCCCAAACAGTGAAAGCTGGAGAGCTGCGATTGAGCTTCTACCCTTGCGTCCGTCTCGGTTAAAAACAGGCCCGGAATAACAAGGGAATAAGAAAGAAAACCGCTGCTAAAGCCACACAGTTTAGGGCAAAGCGATGCGTCGTTTTAGGGGATCGTGGCGCCGCCGTGCGCCATTTTCGCATCTGGTGCAGAGAAGCCTCTGCGTTAGAGCAACCTAAAACATCCAGCCCTGTCCTCAATATATTGTTATTTTTTAAAATGTGCAAAGTATACAAACGTTAAAACAATCTAGCTGTGCTTTAGAAAGCTGCGATTGTTAAAGATGTCGGATTGGAGTCGGGCGGCCCTTTGCGCTGTTCTCGTAGCGCCACTTCGCTTTCACAAAGGAAAAGCCGCAAAGCTCGACGCTCGCGAGGGAAAAAAACGCGCAGGGGAGCCAAACAATGGCGCACTTTCAATGGAAGACGGTTAACCGGAGCTTAAAAGGCCTCATTTTTATATCACACCGGTAAATTAGTGAAGGTTAGAGCGTGTAAACTCGAGGGACGATGGGGGGTTGAAAACACGCTGGCTTCCATTTTCCCGCACAAATGCGCAACCCGCCGTGTGCACAAAATGAAAACGGAACTCGGCGCTCTCTCTCGCAAACTAACGCTCGCACATGCGCGGCACCGACCCCACGCAAGTCCAGAGTCCCCCCGCACTAAAAGATCGAAGCAGCACCTCACCTTGGGCTTATCTTCAGACATGTTTCTGGCGGTTTCAGCAGGTTCTCCGCGCGCCCAGTCTCTCCGTGCGATTTCTCTCCTGTCCTCCCGGCCGCCACGAGCACGCGCCTCTCTTTACCTCGTCCGCCTCTGATTGGCCGACACGGGCTCACGTGCTCCCTTCTGGGGCGGGAGCGCGCCGCGCGTTCTCGTGCGCGCCTCTTTTTTTACGAGGAGGAAAAAAACACACGGGGTCGCGCGCACTGACAAAAAGGCGCGCCCAGTCTGAGCGAAGAGGCTTAAAAGACTGTCGTTCGTGTTTTGGTGATATTTTCGATTATAATTGATTATTAAATGGTGTTCACCGATCAGTCGATTATTTACACCGTATGGTGATCAGAGAGTGGGACAATTATGCTTCAAATCAACCACGTAGTCATTTTCTGTCTGACCACCAGGGGCGAAAGATTTGGTCTTTTGTGGGCCTCAGGAATGCAGGCTACCTCACACTAATACTCCAGTTGTATTGTCATAAAGACAGCAATGTAGCATCATTACCCGTAATAAACTCCTTAGACTCGTGTTCCCCCCCGCAACTTTACATACACATATAGAAAAGTATACAGACAAATTATATATATTTTTTTAATTGGAAAATATAGAAAATAGGTACAATAATAAGAATAGCGTTATTAAAGAGTGTTTATTTACAAATATTAAAAACAGTTTAATATTTACAAGTATTAATAGGATGTCTGGTGCAAAATAATGCAATGGGATATTTAGAATATGGGGTGCAAAATGCACAAAAGTATTGAGACACGCCTGTTTTGCAAGGTTTGGGTCCCATGAGGCAAACTGTGTAAAACCAGACCAGTAGGGCTAACAGCTTGTCCAGACATCTAGCTTATTTTACACTATATGTGAAAAAGTATTGGGACACACCTGTTTTCCAAGGTTTTGGCTAGGCCCCTTACTTCCAGTGAAGGACAATCTCAATGCTTCAGCATATCAAGATATTCTGCTTCCAATTTTGTGGACACAGATGAGTTTGGTGTGGAACAACTTAACATGCCCACACAGAGCTCTGGCCTCAACCCCATCCAACACCTTTGGGATGAACTGGAATGGAGACTGCGAGCCAGACCTTCTCGTCCAACATCAGTGTCTGACCTTATAAATGCTCAACAGAATGAATGGACACAAACTCCCACAGGAACACTCCAAATATTGTGGAAAGCCTCCCAAGGACAGTGGAAGCTGTTGTCACTGCATAGGGATGACCAATACCATTATAAAGTCTATGTATTTAATGCAGTGCCATTAAAGTCTCTGGTGTTGTAATGGTCAGGCATCTCAATAAATACATGTTTGTTTGTTTTTTAGCTTAAATCACTTGAAATATTTTTCACTACTCAAATGCTATTAGAGACTCTACATTTCTTTGGTTGACAAAGTGAGTACAGCTTTGGTTCTATAATCCTTTCTCTGATGTTTCAGGTGCATCCCAGTCATTTCTAGACCACCTCAAGCTGCTTTTTATAAAATCACCTTTAAAATAAGTTTTCGTCTTTTATATCAGTTGAAGATGTTTGCTCCAGTGAAACAACAGAGCAAAAAAAAAAAAGAAATTTTATTTTAGAAAAAAATCTTTAATTTTTTTTTTTAAATCATCATCATGTAATAAAAAGTGAAGCCTGTATTATACATAAGAACATTCACTGATTAATATAAATAATAATTACTCTAACAGAAATCAGCAATGAAGAAACAGTCCCAGCTAAGCAGCTCCACTAATCCTGAGAACATTTAACATGTTTTTAGAGAAGGCTTTCAGTTCAATAAAACAAATTAAATCAGATATTGTCTGGTTGCACTTTCTGAATAAAAGTAATTAAAGGCAGCTTGCAGAGGGATTGAAAGTTGTTAACAGACATGATGATCATTTTCTTCAGGAAGGATTTTCAAACCTCGCATATGGGCTAGCCTTGCTTAGACCTGAAAAAAAGAAAAAGAAAGAGAGAGAAAGAAAGAGAGAGAAAGAGAGAGAGAGTAGACATTAACAAAACTCTGAATCTTTGTGTCTTTGTGAATACCATCACCTCATGGAAATGTCAATAAGCTCTTTTTTAAGAGCACTGTATGTACATTTGAGGTGTCCATGTGAATAGAAATTAATTTGATTAATTTTGTGTACTCTGTACATAAAATACTTACATTACAATCATCTACTTTGCTTTTAAGCAGCTCCATTATGAAAGTGAAAACCCAGTGATACCACTAGAGGGCGCAAGACTGCACTTGCTCTAAGTCACTATTTTTACAGCAACCTTCCTATTATCTGTTTAAGTGAAAGGTAAAAAGAGGTGACTTCAGAGGACAGAACGACACCCATTTAACCACCACCTGTGTAAGTGTGCGCGAAGACATGGCTTATGACACCTCTTACCATATTTCTGCCGAATTTCATCATGTCTGATTCTCATTTCAGCTTTCCTGTAAAAAAAAAAAGAAAGAAACGTATGCTTATTGGAAACACACACTGACACAGACACAAACAGACACACAGGACTCAAGAAATGTAGATTTTCTTGGCCCAGTATGGCTACCAAACCGGTTTGTACCGGAAAATTTTCAGTGACGTCCAACTCCACTGTAGCACTCAGCCTTTTGTCCTCAAGATATGCAAAGGCTAATAGAGAAAGCTGGTATGTGTGTGTGTGTGTGTGTGTGTGTGTGTGTGTGTGTGTGTGTGTGTGTGTGTATAGTGGCCATTATAAAGCATTAGCAAATGTTTTGTTCTTTTCTTTTTGGCGTGCAAAGAATCACTGCAAAGCAGCTGTGCACAAATAAAACAATCTGATACAACATCTTAACTGTTGTAAACATTCAACAAGTGTAAAATGATCTATATTATGATGTAAATTTGCAGATGTCAGTTCAATCCTTTGGTGACTGAACAGGTGACCATAGACAAACAAATATCCAGATGAAACACTTTAAGCAGGGCTTTGTATGTAGATGGTAAAAGTCATTAAGACAGATTTTTTAGACTATTAAGGTCAGTCCAGTGGGTTCAATAAAGTTACCGCTGTTCTTGCTTGGTTTTCGTCTTGTCCGCCTGACGCTGCATCTTGTGTTCAGAGCTTGAGGATCTGAGAGGAACAGGACAGATTGGCGGATGAGGAAAAAGTTCTGCTTTTTTGCATTTAATTAACAGTCAAACCTTTAATACATTTTAGAACAGCATTGTCATCATTACCATACAATTTTAAATCGCCATTGGAACAAATCCAGCTAAGCTGTTTCAACCCACTAGTGTTGAGCAAGACACATTGAATGTTAGTGACAAAAAATACATGTCTCGCAACATGATCGGCTTTGGGATAATACATTTATACCACAGGACTTCTGTAATGTTTATGACCTATTCACAGGGAAAAAGAAATCCAGGTAAAATTTACCTGAATTTTGCTACTCGATTCACACACTTTTCTTTCAATATGCCTTTATGCCTGGCAGCTCACAAGAAAAAAAAATCCAAACATTTCATTTTGTTTATGCTAACCAGATATCTAGCTGTCTGAAGTGAATGCAGTGTTATTAGGATTTTCAATAGTGTTGGCACTAGGAGCCAACAGTCAATAATAAATAAAATTAACTTTTTTCCTTAACGTTTTCCAATTTATGAATTGTGATCAATTTGACCTGGGGTAATTTCTATGCTTCTTTAAAGGTAAAGAATGTGGAATCAAACAGTATTGAAAATTATTGATATGATGGATTACACAAGGATTAATTTATAGACACTGTCATTATAGACATGCTATTAAACCACGCCCCCACTTACAACTAATCCTTTCTAAATAGTATGTGGGTTACTATTCAGCTGGGTTACGAGCTGGGGGGGGGTTCTCAGAGCAAAACAGATATCAAATGACATGTAAACAAAGATGTACCTTTTCTGAGAAGAGATTATTTTGTATCAGTGGCTTCGCATGCAGATGTTTGCCAAGGCTGCACTCACCCGCAGTTTTCACACTTGCAGCAGCAGAAGAGGCAGATGAAGAAGGCTATGATGATGATCCCTATCACCACCGACACCGTAATAATCAGGACCTGGAAGTTCACTGAGTTATTAGGAAAAAGAGAAATGAGAGGCAGATTAATTATGGGAGATAACTTCTGGTCTCAACTTTTAGTGTCTGTTAGCAAATACATGCCATGATATGAATGAGAATACTATAAGCACTCCAAAGTACAGACATGCCATAGCAGAATTGGCCTCTTGGAATTAAGTGTTTAATTTTGCAATTGGAGATTTGCAGAATAGTGCAAAGAACAGGAGACCAAACAGTGACAGAACTAATAATGAATAAAGGCATGGATGTTGTCTTACTGGAGCACATCCCCCAGCGAGCATCGTTGAGTGGGCAGAGAGACTGGGGGGGCAGGATGGTTCTGACAGGGTACGTTAAACATGACTTGGTTTTTATACACCACAGACACTACAGAAGAAAAAGAGCATAAGACATTAAATTCAGTCACACTTGCACAATGATTTTATTCACACAAGTCCTGTGCCAACTCCCACAATTACAGAGATACTGATAAAGTGGACCTGAAATGACAGAAATATGCTTTTTTTACACCAATTTTTATGTTTACAATGCAAATCTTGTTTGACAGGCCATTAGAGCTTCAAATATGAGTCAGCTGATCTCTTAATACAACATTTGATAGGTTTTGTCTCATTTATGTTTGCTGTATTGGACTACTTTTAGTTATTACTACTATTTTTTGAATTCTTTATGGCTAATAACACCAGACATCAAATACTACAACTGAGTTAGTACAGTAATTACATTTGTGTTTAAATAACAATATAAATAAAAGTAAAAAACTAACATACATCCATTCTCCATCATTTTCACAGAAAGCAACAGGTTTCATACTGAACCAGTGATCATACAGACAAACTCATGTTTACACGACAATCGCAGAGTACCTGGGCGAGAGGCTAGAAGTTTCTGTAGGAGTTCGGACAATCGTGACTGTTTTGAAAACATCAAAACTGAATGTACTTTTCCCACATTGCTTTTTCAACCACAACATTCAGGTTTTCCAGCAAACACACACTGAGTGAGGTGAAAAACAATGTAGCTGGTAAAAGTGTATTGGCTATTGGTTCAATATAGTGTCAATGTGTAAAAAAAAAAACTCAAGAGGAATTTTCTTTATTGAATGATACATGATAAATTGTACTTAATATGACCAGAGCCATGAACTAGAAGGTAAATAAGATTGGTTTTCATTACAGTTGGCCTCAATAAAAGCTTTAGAGATACCAGCAAAATCTAAATGCGGTGGAAGGGTGAAATACCATGTAACCCCAAAAAACAGATAAACTAAAAAAGACTAACAAACCTGTTTCACAGGTGAGGGTGGTGGCAATGCGAACAACTGATACAAACGGACACAAACACGCACACACACACGAGCAGCTCTTAACTGTGCATAGTTCCTGTTTCCTCAATTCATTTCTTGAAATTATTTACACACACTGACCCTTTTCTCCTCTCTATATGCTAAAAATGTTCTTTATGGGCCATCTTTTCTACCTATAAATGTCATCCTCAGAAAATCACAGAAATGTCTGAATTGTCTTTGTACAGACGGTACACACAGTTTTGTGCACAGTAAATAAATAAACTCAGGGTCTGGAGTGTTTTTTATTAGTATATGTGAGTTGTTTACAGCAGAAATAAAAGTCTGTAAGATAAATATAAATAAATATAAAGAAAAACGTGATTTCTAATCTGCACTTACCGAAGTGTTAGTCAAACAATCTTCGCAGTTTGTACTGTTTTTGTTCTCACAAGCTGTAGAAAGAGGAAGAAAGATGTGAAAAAGGTTAGTTTATCCAGTAGAAGTATGAACAAGGTATTAAACAAGGCACTCTGTCAGTTCAGCAAATAACAACTCTGTGGCCCTGAGGTCGTCATAGTCACACCAAAGGAGCACGGGAAATCAGGCCTCATAGGAATAACTAAGTAAGGGACATTTTTACATTAACCCAGTACATACAAGTAGGGCTGGAAAATATGACAATGATGTGACAAATTACTTTATGTCACAAAATGCTTTGAGCACATCATTGTGAGATTGTCACCACTTAAACTACACCCGGCACCTACATGGTTCACTGGAAAGAGCCAAAATGAATCCAGTTTAGTGTAACACAATGTGAAATGTTGTACTCAATGTTTTTGATAGTATTTTTGATTTAACTGTCAGAAAATAGCAAAAAGAGGTCAAAAAAGTTTTACTATGACTTATTATGTGTCATTAAAATTTAGCTTTCACAATACTGTCCCCCCCCACCCCATACTGCTTACCTCTTAATACAGGTTGTACAGCACAGGCATTAGAAAACAAGATAACATCTGGAAAATGTGTTCCTAGTCTGTTCTAGGGCATGAAAAACTTCACCCTCTTCAGATAAGGCAATGTTATGATTCTGGAGGTTTTGTGCTTCTCTGAGTATTCTTTTTCAGGGTTTTATTATATTTGTAAGGAAAACAATCCCACTATTAGTCTCTCGCATTTAGTTCCTAATGAATGTATTAATTAGTTATAACTTCATTCGGCTCGGCTGGTTCAGTACATGAACTGCTTTGCCATGGCACAGAACCTCTTAATTTTTACTTTTTATCTCAGACCAGAAAAAACTGAAAAACAGGTTCCAAAAACATAGTGGGAAAGATACTATATATAAAATTCTTTCTATTATATAAAAAGTTATTTCTGTTTTGGGATTTCTGCTCCAGTCCTGGTTGTAAGTAAAGGCCCTTTAACATGAATCCCTGTTTCAGCCAAAGTTGTTTACTTCTTTGTTTACTTCAATTTGGTTTCAGGTTGCTCCACATCTCTGAGGAAAGACGGAGGAAATTTGCCCATTCTTACAGAAAAACAGTCAACAGTCTCATAACCGACAGAAAATCACTAGAAAACAACACGAAGTTTCATTTAAAACTTCTACAAAGAAATATGACTCCATCTTACTTTCTCCAGGTGTGGCGTTCTGTGCCCAGGTCGTGATGAGCCCCAACAGGAGGAGCAACAGAGGAACAACACCGCTCTCCGGGCGCATATCGTCTTCAGCGATAAAACTAAATCCACACACACGACTTCTGTACCCTGAGTGTTGTACTCTCAACAAAATTAGACTGGAATAACTTTAAAATAGATGAAATGCTAAAAGGTAAATACCCCACTGTTCCTTGGAGTGTCTCAACTCCAGCTCAGGCTCGTCCAGGCTGCTGCTGAGGGCGGGGCGGATCGAGCAGTCACGTGACCTCACTCTGCCCAAGCTTGTGCTCTTAGGCTCTTTTGTATTTGAGAATTTTCGTCAGCCCACGTGACCAACGACCTGTAACTTCATATTAGAAAGAGATTTAATCAGCCAAATCCTCCAAAACCAGAGCTGTCAGCATAATCACTGTGACCACTGGGGCCTGGTCTGTCCAGTCATCTCGCTTATTTTACTTCATAAACTATGTGGTGTATATGGGACACCTGAGCAACAGCAACTTCAGATAGTTAGAGCTGTAACAGCTTCCACTCTTCTTGGAAGGATATACACTCATTTTTTGAGCGTTTTTGTAAATCCTGTATGAGGTCAGGTACTCATGTTGGACGAGAAGGCTTGGCTTACAAACTCTGTTCCAGTTCATCCCAAATTTGTTGGATGGGGTTGAGTTAAGGGCTCTGTGCTGGCCAGTCAAGTTCTTCCACACCAGTTCTTCTTTGTACTGGGACACAGTCATGCTGGAATAGAAAATATTCTTTCCCAAACTGGCGTTGTCCAGAATGTCTTTGTATCCTGAAGCATTAAGACCTTTGAAAAACAGGGGTACCCCAATTCTTCTGTCCATATAGTGTATGTTGCTGTCAGTAATTACTTTTTACATTTATTAAGTAACACTTACATAAAATAGACATTAGATTAAATACATATTGTTGTATTACTCTTTTACTTACTGACAGCAAATACACAAGTTAACATTAGGATAAATGCTAACATACAAGAAAGCATTGTTTTGTTTGTAAAAAGTACCTGAAGCTTTGTGAGCTGGTTAGAAGAACACAGGCGGTATGTATTTACCAAAGTGTATATAGTTACAGAGTGTTTTTTGGAGAGTTTTATGTTATTTTGATGTTATGTTTCTATTATGTATTATATAATTATTGTTTTTGTGTCTTAGTGTGCAATTTCCTTTCAGGTTGGAGTACATCTGCTTAAAAAGACCTTTATATTCATTGTTTATGTTTTAACCATCTTGATGATCATGGCCATGTTTGTAGATGGTCATGAATTTCATTAAGAATAACCAGTAGTTGAGTTGTAAAAACAAATTGGGGATTTTATCGTTTATTGAACACATTTACTTGGCCAAAATCACAACACTGTCACCGCTATGCCGCTGACGTCAGTTAAACAATGTTGGGTAATTATTCGCGGGTGCCCTCTCTCTCACGATATTTTACTCAATAGGCCTATGTGCAAAACCCCCGAAATGTTGAAATGGTAGTACTATATCCACTGTTAAAACAGTAATTTCTGCATTCATTGATAAAATAGCACAAGGGATGGAACGGGGGATGTTTGTTTTAAAAGGAGGATGATTTTGACTGTTTTTATTTCAGTGGGTATGCCATTCCTCCTCATGCCCCCTCAACTCCAGTACTAGTCACCCAAAGCAAGAGGATTTTAGTTCATAGCTAAGAATAGCTACGTCCAAAACGTCTAATATACAGGTGGTTATACATTTATCTAATGAATATTTTGAGTGCATTTGGAATAAAACAGATTATAAAAGGCAAAATATGGACAGTTCTAAACACTTTGCCAGCGTGTGTTACTGCTCTGGCCATCAACAGAGGACTGAATGACTGAACAGTCTGCATGTCTGAAGTGTCTCCATAATCTCAGATCTAGTTTGTTCAGAGCTGCTGTTGAAATATGAGATGTTTATATATCAACTATGGGGCAAACGTGACAGAACATAAAAAGACTTATCTCAGTTTGTGAACTGGATGCGTCAAAATGTGAAACTCTGGGCGTATAACTGCATAAATACTTGTAGATCATGAATTTGAGTGTCTGCATGACTTCCTTCATGGGAACACAGAGTAATCCAGTAGTCCTTCATTCTTTAACAAGATAGTAACCTGAAACACTCCCCAAAGGTATGCAAGAATGAGCCGGTGAGGAACAGGAAAGTCACAGGCAGCTTTAATGGCCCGGCCCTTATCCACACCTCAATCCAGCAGAACAAGACAACCTGGGCAGAAGAGTCCATTACCACACCTGGGTAGAGCTGGAAATGAAACAATACTTTACTGAACATTGATTTGACACTCTTACATTATGTTACAGAATAATATTTAATTTTAAAGCATCTTTTATAGCAGGTACTGACTGTGACGTCCCGGTCGCTAGAGCCCGCCAGTGTGAAGGGACACTGTCTGGTGTCCTGTCTATGTTCAGCTGTTAAGTGTTTGTTGATTATTTTTGCTTGTGGCTCATTGGTTCATGTCTGAGTTTTAAAGTGCCTGTGTTTAAACCTAGGTGTCTGTTCACCCTCATGCTATACTGCCACAATTAGTGTTTGCTTTGTGTTTGGCCCTCGAGCCTTGTTTATTGTCTTGGTCCTAAACAAAAACTAAGTTGGGATGAAAGCCTGCATATGTGCTTGCTCCCGACGTGACACTGACCGGTTACACAGAAATAATCACAACATCAAAATGTTCCAAGACAATAAATCACACAAAATGACTATGGTCATAAACTCCAATAATTTATTAAAGCCTTTTGTAAAGCCAGTTACAAAAAAAGAAGAAAAAAACCCCAGAACATTTCTCTCTTTTAAACAAGCACAGTTATTATTCTTATTATTTATTTTATTTTTTTATATTATATATAGTCATATAAGAACGACAGTGAGGAAGGATTACATTCAGGCCCTTTATTGGCTGCCTGCAGCTGAGCAAGGACCCCAGTGTAAAAAGTGAGAGAGACAGAACTGACCATGTGTGTGTATGTGTATCTGTGTGTATGTGTATCACACTGTGTTGCATGCATGTATGTATGTGTGTGTGTGTGTGTGTGTGTGTGTGTGTGTGTGTGTGTGTGTGTGTGTGTGTGTGTGTGTGT
>JBBJLR010000111.1:2286050-2297878 GCA_037577145.1 Brachypetersius gabonensis
ACAGTTATGACGAACAAGTCTTTAGAGGTAGACTGAGGGTAGTAAGAGGTGTGTGTGTGTGTGTGTGTGTGTGCGCGTGCATGTGTACATTCATGCATGTGTATCTTTTTGCTCACATGGTTCCCAGCTACTAGCAGGACCTCAATTTAATCAAGTCCCCCCAGAGGAATGACCTCATCATCGATGACAGCACTACTGGGGTCTTGCCTTTCCCCAAGAACAGCCCACCCCCTCCATATCACAATAGGAACTCACATAACCAATTACCTCTTATACTAATACAGGGCTAATGCAATGGGACAGAGTATGTGTGGTACAGCCAATCAGATAATGCAACTGGTCAGTAATACAATCAGCCTGACCATGGCCTTCCACTACTGGGCGGAGTAAAATCTCACATATCTGTTCTGACCCAGGAAGCTGTTTTGGACTATAGGTTTAGAATGCAACTGTAATGACTCAAAGATGTAATTAGTGCTGTTGGGCTTAAAAGGGTCTTTTTAAGATTAGCCGAAATGAACCCAAATCCCTCTCCCAATCCCAGACTGAATTAGTCTGCGCTAAATAATGACTGCATTATATGGGTGAGGTTTATGGGCAGTTTGGTGAGAAGGCCGACCCCATTCCAAAGACTTCCACTGAGAGAGGCTTTTTAGACATTATACCAACTCAACCATGTTTTGCAAAATATTCAGATGTTAGTAGCTCCTCTGCATCCCCACTGTGTTAAGGGACATTATGTGTACCATCAGAGACCTTAAGAAGGAAGAGACTGTTGAAAAATGAACAGGACAGCTTGTGTTTTGACCAGGAAAGTCCTGTCATTGAAGCCAGTGGTTTTGCTGGTAAGGTTTTGCAGGTCCACACTTCTCAACAAGACATGCACAGTAGCCAAAAAAACCCCAAAAAAACCCACATTTTTGTGTGATATATGAGGCAAACATGACGAACCTTTTCCACATTTTTGTGTTTAACCAGTGATTGCATTTTTGAAATGTTAATGAGACTTTTATCTGGAATATTTGTCAAGATAGCCCAATGAGTGGACACACTTTCCTCTACTTAAAAACAGTCAATACGGAGCTACAACCGGGACCAGGTCCAGTTCTAGATTTCCAAAACTGGGCGATCTAAAGACTGGAATAGGGCTATTTTTATTTAACAATACATCATTTACAGTATATGAGGATGCACAGCTTGTACCTGGCTGTAATGTAAGCTACAGTATAAGGAGTGGTGGTATCTCAGACAAGAAACTGAATCTAAAATCATTTTTAATCCTACATAAGGGTGTTTGAAAATGGCTTGTTTGCCAGTGTTTACAGATTAAATGACATTTGCTACAGCCAGTCATTTACATAGAAAATATAAAAAGTTTTGCACTTGTTTTGAAGTAATTAAAATAATCGGAACAATTTAGAAGAACTGTACATAAAAATAAAAAAAACAGTACCTGAAAGCTGGAACAACAATTAGTCAGCAAAACTAACCTCTAGGTCCATCCTTGAATGGCACACATCATATCGTCTCTGTCAGAACAAAACTTTGCATCTCCTTTTAAGCAATTCAGGAGAAGAATGCAGGAGCAAGAAAAACATTCTTAATCTGCAGCAAATTAACATCACAAAATTTTATTCTATTTCATTTTGAACCAATTTTATCAGTCCGTTCAGGAGCTGGCCTTTTTAAACAAAGTAAAAAATAACAATTCATATTTCAACTCCATTAAGATGCAAACAAATGATTTTGTGCTTTGTACATAAACCCACTCATGTATTTCTATATTGTAGTAATGATAGAATGTAGGAGTCACCTTGTCTCCGACTTAAATACAGTCTTTTTATCTGTTATCCAAAACCAGTGAACTGACAAATGTATTCGTTTTTTTATTCGTTTTATCTTGAGGAGTGTCAAATGTAAAAAAAAATCTTTGGGTACAATTGTGACTTGCTCTGCATGCATTCTAGGCCAAACTATTCCCAACTCTACCATAAAACACTGAGGAACTCATGTTAAAGCTTTCTGTGTGGGAGCTTTTAGAGATATTAAAGAGACTCTTCAGACATCTGGCTCGCATTATCACCACTGTGAAAAGTAAGGAAGACTCTGATTCTGTTTACACCTTAACCTTTTAATTATACTGCAAAATATAAAAAATGTGTGGAATTCTCCTTTAAATGTTTATGGAACGGCTTTAGATTAGAAATGTATGTCACTGTTGATGAAAGTGGCTTCTTTTCATGGGAGCTTGGGCGACAGATGGCAGTTTAATTGTATTACAGTAAGCACACACACACCTACAGCACACTGACATGATGCAAATGATGGTGTTCAGTGAGATTGATGAGGATGAGTGCCGTTTGGTGTTAAAGAAAAGAAGAAAGAGAGAAAGAAAGCAAGAAAGAAAGGGAGAGTGGAGGAGTGTCTATGGCCTCAGGGTTATTGTGTCACTCTGCCTGCTCGGCTGAGTAGAATAATTGCAGTGTTATAATCCACTCGTCTGAGCAGCGGTGGGAAGTGTGTTTACAGAGACATGCTTATGACAGAAAGCCTTTATGTCCCGAGCTGCCCAGCCCTTTCACTCAAAGCCAAGTACCAGCCTTCACCATCTGTAGATCACACACAAACAAACACACACACACACACACACACACACACACACACACATGCCTACCAATTACATTCAGGCAGGGCCTCAAATCATCTACTCATTCATTCTCTTCACACTTAACTGCGAGTCAATGAGAGTTCAAGTGATGGTTCTGTGAAATAAAATCATTAATTTGCCCCTTAATTCCCAAATATAGTTTAATTTAACCAAGAAATGCCTTAAAATTAATACTTTGTGTCATGAACCAAACAAACAAATATATTTCCACCTGAGTCCTGTTTTAGGCAAGTGTGTGATGAAATATATGTGCAGTTTAGAGATTGCTGGACTAAGTTTCCCATTACATGTTAAATACATTACTCTCATAGGTCCATTACAAAAGGAAAGAAGAAAACCTCAGACATCAGGCCTATCATCACTGAGGTGTAAGGGGTATGTTTTGCATTTTCTGTCCAATGTAGTCATTCCCAATTCCACCCAACAGCTAGGATTCCCTCAAACCTAACCATCATCAACACTGGGAGGGTGAGCATGAGCTCATTATTTCCATGTGTGATGTCAATCCAGCCCTTGCATCTTCTCAACTAATGCAGCATCACTGGACAGCTCTACATGCTTGGAGAAGGACAAGTTAGGTCAAGTAAGTGTATGTCATTTTAACCATATACACACACACAGAACAGTGAATGACTGTTACTTCAGGGCCATTATGTAGCACAAAAAACAAAAACAAACCCGCAAAGAACAAACACAGAACACCGTAGGATTACAAGTGATGCAGACTAGCATCATGCTGACTAATGGAGATTGAGAGAGAGAGTGAGAGAGAAGGCCATCTTACTAGTTATGGGGCAGTAAGGCCAACTGTGCTGCCATGGTCCCACGGCCACAGCAGCCTGTGGTATCACCGAGGACTGAACTTGTGATCTCCTAATGATAGGACCAATTAGGAGGCTTTGCATTTTCAGTAAACAATGCAAACAATGAAATCTCTGCATTTTCTTCAGTCAGTCTAAATACACTGAATTAAATACACTTTATTAAGTACAGTTATATTTGAACACCTCTGGTCAAACATGCTGTTAAACCTCCAGGCCCCCTAGTGGCCATTCTGCTGGTGGAGTGAAAACTGATTAATCAGAGGTATTTTTTGTTGATATAATGAAAAAAGACTTAAATTCCCATTAAAATTCGATTTTAAAATGTAATAAAAGCTGTTCAAATTTAAGGTGACCTCCTTGAGTTTAAGGGTAGATAGAAAATGTGCCATTACTTTTGGACAAGTAACTTTGTTTCCATTATTATTACAACATAATACATTCAGAAAACAAATAGTAATCTTGCATTAAAACGTGAAAGGGTGTGTTTTCTTTAGGCCTTTTTCACTTTGAAACTCTAGAAAGTGTCATTTGACCAGGGCGTCTAAAC
Organism: Brachypetersius gabonensis; assembly: GCA_037577145.1. Lineage (NCBI taxonomy): Eukaryota > Metazoa > Chordata > Actinopteri > Characiformes > Alestidae > Brachypetersius > Brachypetersius gabonensis. The sequence goes on from JBBJLR010000111.1 coordinate 2,290,090, forward strand.
TTTTGCACATGGCTTTATGTATTTCATCGATAGCAATGGATTGAGGTAGAGAGACACATTGTCTTCTCAGCTCAGGAAAAATAACCTGATATTTATTGAGTAATTCTGATCTGCTTTTGTGGCCAGACAAAGTTTGGCCCTTAATAGAGTATTCAGAGCAGGATTAGACCTGATCTGTGTCTGGAAAACCAGTTTTATGGTCAGTGCTGTCAGCATAATGTTAAGGCAGCCCAGAGGGACAAGTGGAGTGATGCTCAACATAAAAGGCCATCTGCCACAGCTCTTCCTGAAGATCATGAATATGCAATTCAAGGGCCAGCTTTCAACTAATGGTCCTGGCTGACATGCTCCTCTTCCACCATAAAAATTAGACTTTCGTACCTTTCTCTTATCACAGCAGGGCTGCTGATCAAACCTGCCCCTTCCGGGGCAGAACAGGGGAGACGGCAGTCCCACACAGGCCTCGAGTGATCGAGGAAGAAAGAGGTGATACTGCAAAAAATCGAATGAACCGAATTTCTTCCTTTTTTTTAGTGTGCTATAGTCAATCAGACAATTGTTAAGTGTCTAATGTTTGCCTCTTCATGTGCCTCCCCTATTAACTCAGATGCTGTTATCAGAGAAAGGACAGCATCAATACAACCTGCATCTACTGGTGTCCAGGAGGACATTGTCACTGTGTTGACCCATATTCTTTTTTATTATTATTATTTAATTTAGTTTATTTTATTTAAATTATCATAATTTATTTATTTTTCTGATATTCATTTTAATCAGAATCATTATCTATTTTGGAGGAAATTGCTTAAGCAGGTGTATTTATTGTTTTTATATTGAAACAGTGTTTCATATTGAAGTGGGCCCTTTAATGCCACAGGAGCTGGTCCCAAAAAAAGAGAGAATTTCAGTTTAAAATAAAGTGTATTTTCACTGCCTATCCACTGGAGGGCAGTCTATCTGAACAAAATCACAGCCACAAAAAATCCTGAACATGTACAATAGTTGATTTATGATAAACCCCTTATTACACAGAAAATCTCTTCCCTCTGAGTGGCAATTCATACAAAATTCAGCAAAGAGGCTTCATTTACAGCACAACAAGGAAAGAGAGAGAGAGAAAGAGAGACACAGAGAGAGAGAGAAGGAGAGAAAGAGAGAGAGTGAGCGAGGAAAGTGGTGATGGCCTAGTGGTAGGATACTAGGATAGGTTACTTGTCACTGGACCAAGAGGTCATAGGTTTGAATCCTACCTTCAGCACACCACCACTGTGTCCCTGAGCCCAAGTGCTCCAGGACATGATCCTTACCCCAAGTTGCTCCAGGAAGACTGTCCCCTGTAGGTAGGGAATGGAAGTTGCTTTGAATAAAAGCCTTTGATAAATGTATTAAATGGAAGGAAAAAGAAAAAAATTAGTGAGACAGGGGGGTCAAAAATCCCCTGAAGCCTCAACTATTCTGAGAGTATCTCCTCTCCTGATACTTGGTTTAATTTCTTACATTACTCAGCACTTTTGAGAACCAAACTGATAGTTTTACGCGGAAATCACCACAATAATGCAAAAACTGCAAATATCCTCTGCCATTTTTTGCTTTTTTGTGGCAATAAATATATTTTTTCTGGATGTTTTCACACAAGGGGACTCAGGGCAGGCTGTAGCTGAACTGGTTGAGCCCTCGCACCTTTCCAATGGGCACTCATTTGTATTTTTAACCCGAACAGATCAGGGGTTAATCCCTGAAAAACTTTCACCTCGCCGCTGTGTCCCAATACTTTTATCCAGTTGAAATTAAAAGAGGAATTGAAATTAAAAGAGGCGAATACAGGTTTACCTTTACATTTTCTTTAAGGGTAATGCCTTAAACTGAGTTTAAAATAAAATTAAAGTGTTCTGGTAGCATATTTGGGGCCATATTTGGGGTTTACACCATAAAAATGATTAATTATTAGCATTATTAGTTGTTTGTTTTTTTTAAACAAAACACAACGCGTTTTTTCACTATACGCGGATATATAGGTACACAATGCAGTGGCAGGCATTGAGAAAAACAGTAAAGTACCCAACTTATAGGATGCAAATGCACATTATATCTGTTGAGAAACCCTCACAGCGAAAAAAATCCCCACGGCTAGAACAGTCTCTGATTTAGAGGCCAATAGACGTGATATTCAGCTTCCTAACTCAAATGTCAGCTTCCTACTGCATTAGGCCGCCAGCGGAGAAAACAAAGCATTTCAAACAGCCTTGATTTTCTCTGTAAAACACCTATAGATTTTCAAATGTCCACCCCACCTCCCATCAACAAAAGGGCTATTTTTCTTGTCTTTGAATGGGAAAAAAATCTTCCTCTATAAACCACTCCAGCACCACAGCAGGTTATGAGCATGTTTACAAGAAAGTTTCAGGTTTATTGTCATATTCAGATAACGATGTAACATCATTACCAGCAATAGAATTCCTGAGTCCCATTAAAGCTCACTCAGTAAAAAAATACACTTGGATAAAATAAAATGGTAAAATTGTTCTTGTAGTAAAATCAATTGAAAAGTTAAGGTGCAATAATAGATTCATAGTAGACCTACTTTAACAAACTGTAACTGTTAACTGTAAAAAGCAAATAATATTTAACAACAAATAATAAGTGCGATAAACCTACAAGTTCATCTAGGATTATTTACTTCCGTATTGTGGACAAAGGTGTTGGGACGCTCGACTTTGCATCCAAATACATAGACTTTAATAAGGAGTGCCCCCCCCCCTTTTTTCAGTTATAACAGCTTCCACGGTTTTTGAAGGCTTTGTTGCACAGAGGTTGTAGGAAGGAATTAGTGTGTATAGAGGGCTAAAAACTCTTCACCAAACCGTTCCTTTCACTTAAGGAAACAAGTAAAGTTAAGAAATGAACAATATATGCCCGCCTGCTACTTACAGCAGCTCCAAAAGCCAGTACATCAGTTTAATTCAATCGTGAAAGCTAGATATTTATTTTTCATTTCTGTTCATAGTCTTGTTTATATTTGTAAAGTGCGTATCTGCGCTCAGTGATATCTTGTATGAAATGTTTGGCTTCAGACCCCCCAAAATAGACCTAACGACGCACATGGCTCTGTGCGGGCTAGTCAAGTTCTTCCACATCTTGCTTTATATATATATTTTCTTTTTTTTTTTACAGTGTAGTTAATACTGACCAGACTGTCTCATGAGAGGAAACAGAACATCCCTTATTAAGGTTCCCTGGGAACAGACGCAACGCGTCGTGGTGTTGTACCCAGTTAGTACCCACAGAGACCCACCCATTTGCACCTCATTAGCTTTCGTCGCTGTCCATCTTGTAGAGCGCTCATGCGATTGGCCATGACTCTGCAGAAGGGCGAGCTGTGTTGCTGTTGCTCTGTCAGAAGCGAAACCAAAATAACGACGAGAATGGAGAGACAGAAGGGAAGGTGAAGGGTGTGCAGACATCTTCTGGGGTACCTCAGCCGGGCTACGTTCTCTGAGGGTAAGAATGTGAACTGACAGGCAGCGCCCACACTGGGCCGAGTGTCTGAGCCGTTGTTGTTGTTGTTAGGCTGTGACGGGCCAGGCCTGTTTTTACTGTTCACCAGGGAGGAAAGACTGAAAACATTTTCTTCAGTTATAGTCGAATTCGTGTCGCTTTCTTATAGCCAGGCTTGTGTGTTGCATAGATATAAAGGCTAGTCTGAGGTGGCGAGCGAGAAGAATAAGCAGTTTATCTCATCAGAAAGAGCACCAGGCCGGACGAGTCTCCTGACAGAGCTGGGCAAGTCCGGGCTGGAAAATGGGGAGAATCTGGAAAGACACCTTGAGGATGTGTAGCCAGATTAAGAGGTAAGAAGTCTTAATACTTAATGCTTTAAGACACCCGTCTCTTTTCGGTTCCACTATGGTATATACGTGAACATACTCCAGTACAGTAACCCCATGCTGGAGTGTATGGAGCATTTCTTCATTGTGGATAAGGCTACTGTTTCGCAACGTGTGCTCCAGACATGTTTTCCCCACAGCTGTTTTTCAAAACACTGGCCTGGAGCCTGAGGTCAGTCCGTCCTATTTTTAACCTATGTTGGTTATATAATCATATAAATGTCAGTTTATTTAGTCAAGCAGCACTTAAAACAAAAAAAAAAAAGCCCACTTTTGCTCTAAACCATTTAAATGGCACTGACCAAATGCAAGGTATTTCCCATTAGCTCTGGCCCTAAATCCATCTGCTGTGCATCCCACTAGGGATGGCTAATATTAAGATTTTATCAATACTGGTATTAATACCAGTACTTATCTGTACTTTAATTAATGCTACACTCCATAAAAGAGTGCAATAACATAAAGAAGTCACATATAAAGATGTGAATAGAGACAACTGTTATTTTACTATGATTTGTTTGGAGAAATAACTGGCGAAAACTGAAATCTGAGTTTCCAGTATATGTAATAAAGAAGGAGCAATGGCTTCAAATATCTGGTGGTGCAGTCCCTCCTGTCCCTCCCACTGATCCAATCCAGCATCAGCCATTTGAAAATGCCAGCTATGTTAGAATGTGTTAGACCCATATAAATACTGATAGCAGTACTATTCGTCCTTTAGCTTTTCCATATTCTTGTGCCAGAAACTGGTACTAGTTCTTAATACTCATTCCAAGGAAACATGAACATGTGCACTGCCGGACCACTCTAGGACCTTGACTGAGAAGCCAGCGCTCTAACTTCCTTGAGTCTCAGTCCTCATTAAGCTCTTTCCCTATCTCATGTTCAGCCAGTAGAAAGTGACAGCATGGCCCACTTCGACACAGAGTACCAGCGCCTGGAGGCCTCCTACAGCGACTCCCCTCCAGGAGAGGAGAACCTGCTTGTCCATGTTCCAGAGGGCTCCAAGTGTAAGTTAATGGGCCACGAGTTTCACTTTTTATCCATTCGTTTTGATGTCACATTTCAGTTACATTGAACAGTTACTTTCACTTTTAATTTCACTTGATATCTACTTTGGCACCATATCAGAGTTAAGAATACACCTCTGTAATAGCCTTTCAACCAACCCATGCCGACACAAATAAGGAACAAAGCCATGTGTGCTTCTGATCTAGTTCTTCATGGATATGGCAACTCTGCATGACCACATTCAAAGCTGCAAATCGACAATGGTTGTACTTTATTACTCTGGTTTATTACTAGTCTGCCTCTTTCTTTTCAGCTCAATGGCACCACATAGAAAACTTGGATCTCTTCTTCCAGAGAATATCCTTTTTGGTTTAGGGATTTAAGTGTTGTGAGGGTAAACTCTCGTGGGACTATTTAAACAGCATTAAGCAGTTAATGTTGGGTACGTTAAGCAACTTTTTAGTGCTTTTTGGGTAAAAAAAAAAATATGGCAGTAACAAGTCACTTATTTTTCATCAGCTCTCTACCCCAGAGTTTCTTTAACTTGTGTAACGTCTATAATCTTCATCAGAAGAATGGGTTCACTTGCATGCTTCTGGGAGAACTCTTTGAGCTTGTGTAAGTATAAACAGATTAACCTGGCATCTTCTTATGTAAGAGGTGAACATACAAGTGAATTCTGAAAGATATCATTACCACATCCTGCTGTTTTCGTAGAAGCACATCCTCTGCATGACTTGAAACCGTGGGAGTTTGTAGATTTCCATCAATCTGTAAATACATGCCCTTGTTTTTTTATTGCAGACAATTGGTGTTTGTGGTGACGTTCACTCTGTTTCTGGCCAACTGTGTGGACTATGACATCCTCTTTGCCAAAAAATTTGTCAATCATACTGACTCTTCTAAGGTGACCCTTCCTGATGCCTTCCTCCCAGTGGATGTGTGTAGTGCTCGGTATGTCCAGCCATAACATAAATAAATGTTGCTGCAGTCCCTACAGTGTGCATGTGGATAAGCCATAGCATTCTATCTGAGGCACATGTACCTTTTCACCTTCTAGGATCTGTGATAACGTCATGGTCATTTTCATCCTGGTCATCTCAGGGGTCTTCTGGCTCCATCGACTAGTAAAATTTATTTACAACGTCTGCTGCTACTGGGAGATCCGATCCTTTTACACCAAGGCCCTTAAAATGACAATGGTGAGTGCACACAGTGTGTTTGGTTCATGCTGGTTTGTGCAGCAGTAGGCAGTTTTGAAAAAATTCTAAAATTATCAGTATATATTGACATTTCCATCAAGCTCTGATATTTTATAGTAACATTCAGTATGTGTGGAGCAGATTTAATTGTATTTATGCAGGAGACCCAGGGCCTTTTCATAAACCTGTTACACAAAGAAAAAATATATGGTCAAAAGTTTTTAAAAACATGCTCATTAACACTAATTCTACATTTGAGCTCACAGAATGCACTTAGCTTGTAGAGTTTTTGCCTCTGTGATTCTATAGTTTTTCTTTAGCAGAATAGTCTGCTGTGTGTATAAGTGAAGGGAAATCAGTACTGGGGTTTGTGGCCACAGATTGGAGTGCAGAACCCTCTTGCTTTTTGTAAATGGGAAGAAATATAATATATATTCTTTAGCCTAAGTTTCCTAAACTGTCAAAGTTCTGGCACTTGTATTATTTTGTTATTTTGGACTGTTCTTTCTGGTTTGCAGGCAGACCTCCCTTATTTCACCTGGCAAGAGGTGCAGGCACGTATCATTGAGATCCAGAAAGAGCATCAGATATGCATCCACAAGAAGGAACTGACAGAGTTGGACATCTACCACCGCATTCTGCGCTTTAAAAACTACATGGTGGCCATGGTGAACAAGTCCCTGCTACCCATTCGTTTCCGATTACCTTTTCTGTGCGACTCCGTCTTCTACACCCGTGGCCTCAAGTACAACTTTGAGCTGATCTTTTTCTGGGGTCCTGGTTCTCTCTTTGAGAACGAATGGAGTCTCAAGTCAGAATACAAACGTGGAGGAAACCGTTTGGAGTTGGCGGATCGCCTGAGCTCGAGGATTTTGTGGATCGGTATTGCAAACCTGCTCCTGTGCCCAGTCATTCTAATCTGGCAGATCCTCTATGCTTTCTTCAGCTACACAGAGGTGATCAAACGTGAGCCTGGCAGCCTGGGAGCCCGCTGCTGGTCTCTATATGGCCGCTGCTACCTGCGCCACTTCAATGAGCTGGACCATGAACTAATGTCACGTCTCAGCAAGGGCTACAAGGCCTCCTCCAAGTATATGAACTGCTTCATGTCACCACTTCTCACAGTGGTGGCCAAAAATGTGGCGTTTTTTGCTGGCTCCATACTAGCTGTGCTCATTGCCTTGACGATTTATGATGAGGATGTGCTGGCTGTGGAGCATGTTCTCAGCAGCATCACACTACTTGGACTATGCGTTACAGTCTGCAGGTGCGTACTGCATTTTTAACTTTGGATTTAAAATGTGTTTTTGTTTATACCTGTAAAGCGTTTTTTGATGTAACATTTTTTGTGTTTGTGTTGCTACAGGTCATTTATTCCTGATCAGCACATGGTGTTTTGCCCAGAGCAGCTGCTCAAAGTCATCCTAGCGCACATCCATTACATGCCAGACCACTGGCAAGGCAATGCCCATCGTTATGAGACCAGAGACGAATTTGCTCAGCTCTTTCAGTATAAAGCAGTAAGATAGTATCCATTTGTTATTCTTTTCTTTATATGCCCGGGGTGATAGCGTTCCAGCACCACGCCAGATTTCCGGCGTACTATGGTTGCGGGAAAAAAAAAAATCAGGTTCACGGATATTGATCTGTCATTTCTCTAGATCTGAGATGCGCAGGTCAGAGAGCAGCTTT
>JBBJLR010000111.1:2297978-2311962 GCA_037577145.1 Brachypetersius gabonensis
TCACTTTATGTAAGAAATTAGCGGAGGATAGACCCGCCCTGGCGCATCTGTCTGTCTCCAGGCAGCACGCAAGCTATCTTCTTACACACGGCGTCTCGCCAGAGTTTAAAAAACGTCTGTCTGAGAAGCTTAAGCATGGCATGTTTTCAGTCAACATTGACGAGGCCTCAGACAAAAGTATGGATAAAATTCTTAATGTACTGGTCCAATTTTATGACGAGGATGCAGGCAGTGTGAAAACACAGCATCTTGCCAGCAAAACAAAGTAAATATTGCAAATGCATCAGCTTTGATGCTGGAACTACATGACGTCCTGCACTCATATGGGCTAGAGTGGAGGCAGGTCACCAGTATGCTACTAGACAATTGCGCAGTGATGAGGGTTTTTTTCAGTTGAATGGTGCATATTTTGCAGTTCGTTAAAGAAAATTAATGTGTGTTCTTTTCATGTCCTTTATTTAATCAATTCCTGTGTACTTAGGAGTACTATTATTGCCCCTTACTGACTTACTTGGTATGGCTGTAGCATCTGTAGCATTTACTTCCAGTGATTGTACTAAGATGGGCTAATAATGTCAATCTAGGCACTGAACATATTGAGAAGAAAATGCTGTGTTTTCTTGAATAATACTGGGGGCATAATGCAAATATGAAAATATCTAAAAAGAGCCACTTGACAACAATGATGATCAGGGTTATACATAGGCTGTTTATGTATTTGGGCCTAGGGGCCAACAAGTTATGTGTTAAAAGTGCATTGCATACATATTACCCCCACCCCTACTCACCTCGGGGGCGAGGAAAAAAAGTTCAGGCTCAGGAATTTTTTCCACTATCAGCCCTGTATGCCCCAGAAGAATGTTGAGGGAGTTTTGTGTTGCGTTAATTATGTATATCTTGAAAGTTTACTGTAGTCTTATAGACTGTTTCTTTAGATTCTTCCCAAAATATTACAGTTCTCAGTTGTTGATAACATTATGTTTTGTTGATTTTCTATATGAAAATAAGCACATCCTTTTCAGAACAGCACACATTTCTGGACATTTTATTGCACTGTTACTGTTTACATCAATCATTTAAACCATCTGCCTCATCCTATGGTGTATTCGGGTGCCATTTATTGATGTAAAAGAACATGTAATGTAAAAGAAAACGTGATCCATCACCAGGCCTCTGTCTTCGATTGCTCCATGGTCCAGTTCTGAAACCCAGTTTGGCAGTGAATAAGGGACAACATGGGTTCTCTGACTGGTCTGCAGCTACTGTACCCCAATACACAGAAAGATCTGATGTTTTGTGTGTTCCACCTCCTTTTTATCAGAGCCAGCACTATCTTATTTTAGCAATTTGTGCTAAAGTAGCTTTTACTGCAACAATGAGACTTGGGCACTGAGTCATGCACTCAGTTCTCTAGCCATTACAGTTTGGTCTTTGTTAAAATCGCTCAGATTCTTGCGTTTGCCCATTTTTCCTGCTTCCCACACCTCAGTTTCAAGAACAGTTTCCTTGCTGTGTAAAACATCCCACCCCTTGACAAGTGCCCTTATAAAAAGATAATTAATATTACTAACTTCACCTGTCTAGTCGTTTTAATGTTGAGGCTGATCGGCGTGTTTGCTGAATTAATATAAATGTGTCAAATTGTGACACATTTATATTAATTTATACATTTTTATGCTAACTATGCAAAAAATAGAAAGCAAATAATTAAAAAAATTATAAACTGTAGACTAGAACCTTCAGAAAATGCTATATTTAATATTTTCTCTCATGCTTATTTTCATGTTGAAAGTCAACTAAATGTCTAAGTCTGTATGTCTAATGTTCTAGTTAATATTCGTTCTGATCTTTGTCGCATTCTCCTTATCACCCTGTCTTACTTGCCACGTTTATATTAGTGCTGACTCTAATATGTCATCTAATTCTGGCAAGGGCACAAATAACACAGCACAGAGGCAGCCTTTCAAACAAAATAAATACATCAAGGTGATCTTTCAACTGTGGCAGCAGATTTTACAAAAGTATCAAGTATAAATGACAGTCTTGCCTAGAATGTGAAAGGTAATATGTAGGTTTATATGTTTGTGCATCAGACCTTCTGTTCTGTCCTTCCTTTCTTTGAGTGCTCAGTCCTTTCCCTCTTCTTCCTGCCTGGCAGGTGTTCATTCTAGAGGAGCTTCTGAGTCCAGTCATCACGCCCTTCGTCCTCATTTTCTGCTTGCGCCGCAAATCTCTCGAGATAATCGATTTCTTCAGGAACTTCACTGTGGAGGTGGTGGGTGTGGGAGACACCTGCTCTTTTGCTCAGATGGATGTCCGTCAACATGGTCATCCAGCGGTGAGGACACACATAGTTTAACCTTTTAACTTGAAGCTTTGTCATATTGTTCTGTTCACAGAGACAGAATGTATATATCACTGTATGAATTATGATGTATGTTGTGAATTTGATTACGTAATTTCTGATTCTGGTCCATTCCAGTGGATGTCTGCAGGGAAAACGGAGGCCTCTATCTACCAGCAGGCTGAGGACGGTAAGACTGAGCTGTCACTCATGCACTTTGCCATCACTAACCCACAATGGCAGCCACCGAGAGAGAGCACCCATTTCATCAGCCAGTTAAAGGAGAAAGTGCACCGAGAGGCAACAGGGGGGCAGCAGGGAGCTGCACCAGAAAATCATACTTTCACTTCAACACACTCTCTGCAGTCAGAGTCTGAGGTAAGTAGGTTTGACAACATCCCTAAACATGAAGAAATGGTATTATATAGACATTAACGTTATACCACTATATATGTTTTATTTTAAGGTTTAGGTTATGACACAGGGTTGAATTTTAAATGCCACTAACCCGGAATTGTATGGAATTTACCTTTGTGTGCTTAGCACCCACATACAATTATGAAAACAGTACATACAATTTAAGAAAAACAGAAAATGAATGTGCAAACATTAAAGGCTGAAAGCATATGGATTGATTGTTTAATTGCATTTTCATAAAGACAAATGAGACTAAGCTGTCTGTCTTTCAATCCTAGCCTCGAAGTCTCATTGCTAACCTCCTGGCTGGACCCCCATCCTTAGCCTCCCTGCACCTGGGCCGAGAGGGCTCTATAATCAATCATTTATCGATTGGTGTGAGTGAGGGGGCGTCTGCCCTGCGTTCACTCTCCCCCCTCAGCACCAGCCTACACCTGCGGGGGAGCTTTCCGTCCTCCAGGCGGCCGCGACCCGACCACCCTGCTGTGGCAGCAGGAAGAGCCATGGCGGGCTCAGGGTACTAACTCTGGCTTCTGACTTTCTCTCACAGCCCTTTTTAATTTTGGTAGGATTCGCTCACATGCTCAGATTTGCATTAAAGACAGCAAACCCACGTTTGCATTCCAGCTGCTAGGAACAACAGAAAGGGTGTATCTGCCCTATTTTTACATTTTGATACACTGTTTTGAATGTTTGTTTGTTTTTTACATTTTTCAGTACATCCTTGGTTGACTTGTCTGTCCTCATTCACTCACTTAAAATCTTGCCTGCTGTAACTGTAGGGTTTAGAAAGTGGAGGTAAAGAGGTTCTGACGGGTGGACAGCTAGATCCTAAAAGTTTATCCCTCATTGTAGTCCCAGATAGAAAGCCTTTGGAGTTGCTGTCAACTTCATGTCATGTTGAATGTAGTTGCCCATCATGTTTATTTAAAAGCCCAGACCAAAGAGGGATCTTCATAATGACACATTTTTTTCTCTCTTCCTCTCAGGACTGATGCTCGCACCGTCAGTTCAGGTAGCAGTGCTTGGGAAGGTCAGCTGACCAGTATGGTCCTATCAGAATATGCTTCGACAGAGATGAGCATTCATGCCCTCTACATGCATGAGGTAAAACCCTACACTTAGTACAGTCACACATTCAGAAACATGCAGACCAACTGGATTAGAGCTGTCAAGCCAGAGGGTATTCACAATATCAGACTCCATCTAGATCTGGGAAATTTTCTGGGAAGGTTCTATGATTTTAAGTGCTGTAATGTGTTGTTCAGATGCATAAGCAGCAGTCACGTGGTGAGCTGTCAAGGCACACATGGCACAGGCAGGAGAGTGATGAGAGCAGCGAGAGCGCCCATGACGACTTGGAGGGAATCCGCAACTTCCCCCGCTCCAACACTTTTCCCTGCACTGGCACTTCCAACCAGGAGGGGGCAGCACTCCAGAGCAGCAGCCAGCGCCGCTACGGCGGAACTTCAGGTAACAGCAGCCCACAAGTTTCAAGATTCAAAATTCTTATTCAAAATTAAAAAATTTTCTCATACACATTACAGCCTGTAGCCCCTGAAACATCTGTGAGACATTTCAACAATTAAAGCAAATTTAAAGGGTAGATCTTACATAGAAAGTATGTAAAATATGTTGGAAAAACAAATTCTAATAAACATTTATCTGAATGTTATATGACCGTCTTATAAAACAGTAATTACAGCTGTATCAGTGTTGCTGCCATGCGTGTTCCCATGCACACTTCTGGCATTGTTTAACCTAAAAGAGAAATTCTCTCCCCATCAGAAGTTTAGGGTCACCACATTCTTTAAAGTTTTCTTTGTGGGTTTGCGATATCAACAGTTTATTTGAAGAAATATGTAGATATTTGCCACACCACACATTTCATCTAAGATCTCAGGTGTTTCAAAAGAAACCAGTCAAATTAATATTTAAACAAAACCAGCTCTTAATGCCAAGAAAGACACTTTGATGATTGTTGCAGAATATTTGTTAGTAGAAATGTTTGGTCAAGATTTGCAGATTTTTTTGTTTACTGAATTGAAAAATTCAATTCTGGAGAAGTCTAGCAGAGTATATATCTCCACAAATCTCCCTCAGAGTTTTTGATTGGAGGGCCTCGGGTTCAAAGGACAGCGCGGATGCCGATGGGCGGCTGGTCAGAGGAACTCCAAACGGGCCGTCATCCTGACCCTTTACCAGAGGAGGGCTCTGAAGATGAGCTACCTCCGCAAATCCATAAGGTAAAAAAAAATGAACAAAGGATACAGTGATTGAAATAATAAGTAAATGTATCCTAAAAAGTTGGATCATGTGTATATTTTAATGAGGATATACAGTGTATTACAGTGTATTATACACTATACATTTATATTAGGACAGTTTTAAAAAATACATTTATATTAGGACAGGAAAAAAAATACAAAAACGCGGGAAATCAGGCTGTTCCCTGCATGTAGAAAAACACATGTCCCATATATGTCACACACACTCGCCCCAGAGGGTGGCCAGGGGTCTGGGGTGTGAGGGACGTGGTATGTGAGTTTTTTCTTTGTGTATCGGTGGGAGTGACAGAGTCACACTGAGTATATTTGATATATTGACCAGCCTTTTAGATACCTGAAGATTCATACAACTCCTAATTGTTTTGTGCACTTAATGACTTTAAGACTTCACTTGGTTTTTTTGTGTGTTTTGTTTTTAAAGGTGACATAGTGAGTGAATTCTCAGTGATGCATCTTTGGAAGACTCCCAACAGGAATCTATTTCAAAAAGTTACAGAAACATATTTATTTACATTTGACAGCACTTTTGTTCCAGTGGCACCGACATCGACCGCAGACATTAGCAAATGACTTGAAGAGAGTTTTCCAAGCATGAGATTTACTCTCAACCATTTTTCCTGACGCAGTAGGTGAAGGACTATCATCATCATCGACATCATCACCATCGACATCATCATCATTGATGGGTAAAAGATCCCTGACATAACGTACTCCACCACATTCTTGACATATAGATGACATATTGTGAGGCTGTAATGAATCATCACCCAGTTGAGTCATAGATTAATACATATTTTGCTTGTATAATTAATGCAATTAAGATTTTTTTGGTGGGTGAAGGGAAAAAGTATGAGAATGCCTTGAGTAAAATTAGGGATGCATTAAATGATTCTATTCAGATCCATTTGTTATAGTAAATAGCAAATCCTAAAAAGCATTGTGAACACGTCTGCATATTTGATCACTGAATTGGCAAAGTACTGTAGCCAGAGGATGCTAAAGCAGCTTTGATTACCTACCGTTTGGTGTAATTCTGTTTTTATAAAAGTACTGTGCCAGAGAGCCTGAAAACACCACAGCTAAGTGCAGCTTTGAGGGAAAACCACTAAAACATATTCAAGCATGACGCTGGAGAGAATCCTGCACCCTGGCATGCTCCTTACTTTCCTATTGTTTGCACAAATTTGAAGCAAGAATGCACTTTAACGTTTTTTAATCCAAAGGATGGTTCAAAGTTTATATCATTTTCCTTTTTTTTGGTAAACATGTTTCATGCAATGTGTGGTGCCTAAGTGTGTGCAGTAAATTCCAGGTTTTTGTGGGGAACATTTTAAATTGTGCAAAGTGCAGCTCTTCAGATTGAATCGGAGAGAGAAGCAGGGTGGGTGTTTCAGCAAGGCGCTTTTACACTGCACTCCTGGGGTCTCCCCACTTTGCACATTTTTGTGATTTCTCTCATCTGGCATCCTCATGAACTGATTAACAAGCTCCTCATCTGGATCAGAACTGTATTTTTAACATTGCATTAAAATTCCTCAGAACATTTTTGAATACAAACATAGAAGCGGTGAATGTAATGTAATGGCAATCGCATAAGAGTCGCATAAAAATTAGATTTATAATACAATTAAACAGCCATGTTTTTTTTCCCAAAAAATGAGAAACTATTGATCGTCTTCATCATAAACACAGCATGGCATGTAAGTTAATGTGGGAAATTGCCTTAAGTATAACCTGCAGTGGCATCACCTGCAATTCACCTGCATTCTGAAAGCAAACAGCAGGGGGCGGTCTCCCACTCTCCCTCGGTTTCATTGGAGTGAGCAGTTAAGAGCTGTGTGGTTCAGAGGGGACAAGGGTGTTGTGTGTAAAACTTGAGACATGTTTATCTTTTCTGTTGAAATTATCACAGTTTTTTAATGTACAGAAGTTCTGCCTCACATCATCTGAGAGCACCCCCTCACCCCTGTGTGCTTAAACAGGACCACTCCAAAATGCAGCGGATGCATGACGCTCTTCTCCACAGTAAAATGACGTTAAATGATTGCACACTTGCTCATGCAGACTGTACAAAGGCTTCTCTGACCTGGCCTAAACCATCAACTATACATGTGCATCTTTTTTTTGGACTTTTTATAGACGGTGTTGTATATTTAAATTTTGTACAGATGTAAATTCATCATTAAAGTATTTAATTTGAAGGTGTGTGTGGAGTGAAAGCTCTCAATCCAAACCTACAACATATGTTTAAAGGGTATTGATCGTTACACATTTGTATTATTTAATTTTTTAACCCAAGACATTTTAAGAAATTTGTGCGGGTTTATGTACTAAGAAAGACTATATATATATATATATATTCTAAATATACATTTTGTATAACCTATAGAGTATGAGTATATAATATATATTTATTATAAAGCAAATGTATATACATACAGATGTGTGCCACAAAAACATATTTACATGCACAAATAAGCAAAATGAGTTCTGAAGATGTATATACGAGTAAAACATAACATATTATAATGTTAATCTGATCAGTAGTACAAGCACTGCAGTCGCCTGAACCATGTTCACTTATTTACAGAGAGAAGAAAACATTTCGCCCGAACAGGGACTTGAACCCTGGACCCTCAGATTAAAAGTCTGATGCTCTACCGACTGAGCTATCCGGGCTCTGGGCATCAGTTGGGCGGACGCGGTTTTAAACTTCAGCCGCCAGTTCAAGCCCTCTGACCGGAGCACTTCAGAGCAATGTGGCATGCTTTAAAACAAAATACGACCATCACACCAGTAAACTGTGGCTGTGGCTGATGTTCTTACTGATCTGTGCTGGTCAGTAAAGATGAGCTCTAGTTTTGTTTTTGCAGGCAGTAAGGTTTAAATCTAATGCGTTTAGAGATCATGGTGAGAACGAGACATTTGGCCATCATTTTAACTTGTTAGGCGTGGAGGGAAAACGGGAGTGACAGTCTAACAAAAATAGCCTATAAGTAAGATGCTGCAGCCCTTTAATACATCAGCGTTTTACAGTTCTGCCAAATTTAACTGTTTTGATGTATGAGTTGAGTGTGAACACATTCGTAATTTTTCCAATCCCTATTTCCACGATTTTACATTCGTTTGGTATAAATATTAAATGTAAAAACGTATACTAGTTTTATGTATATTGTAACAGCTTGTGATGTTTCACTACTACCAAAATGCAGTGTCGGTGGTTCTTGTACATAAGTCATAATACTGCTGTAATGTCCATATCCTCCTGAGACCCAGGGGAAAAGTCTTTAGATTTTTTTAATGTAAGTCAAGTATTTGGGTGGTAGAAAACAAATTGCAAATTTTGTTAACAACTAATTTTACTTACATTTTACATGTGCACTACAGAAAATTCAAGAGCTTATTATGAAAATTGAACACTGAAATCTTTGTGAGCAGGATATCAAAACATTGAACATATTTACATAAAAACATAGAAAAGTAAGACATTGGTTAACTTGAAACTCAATAGCTGTAGGCCACTGAATAACTGATTACACTGCTTTCTATTTTACAAGTCATTTCATTTATATCTGAGGAAGCTGTGATTTTTTTGAAGACACAGAAGAACATTTGACTCTTCACACATCTTACATCTGTTTTGCTGTTGTATCCAGGCATTCTCCCCCTGAGGAGACATGGAATGTCAATTGTAATATTTAAAGGGGTCCAGGCAGGAAAGTGGAGTCAATAATGATCAAAAACAAATGGCCGCCATATGCAAATTAAGCTCATCCGTTTTGCATACAACAGCAGTACACTAACTTTTATCCATATTTGCCACTTGGTGGTCCCTATATTTGGGTATATTCCATTTACTTCGTGAACGATCCGTGAGAATTTGTGCCTATTCATTCTGCAGAGCATTTATGAGATCAGGCACACTTCAGCTGGCCCAAAGTTTACTAGAGTCCTTTGGACTGTCAATTATATTTAATATGTCCATGGACAATTTAACATTTAGTTGTAAACTGCAGGTAAAGCACAAAATTCAGTAATTTGTAGATTTCGATCGATTAGATCAGGGAGACACTGAAAACACTTCAAATATTAAAATATTTATTAAATCACATTAAAAAACATTTTTAAAAAGTTACAAAACAGGCACCCTTGTGCAGTAGAACAGATTCCAGTGCAAACGATATAAAAAGCGATAAACTGCACATTACAGTAACATCAGAGTGTATTTACAAAGCATCTGGTGAGAAAAAAAAATTGTGATCCTAGAAAACCCATTCAGGTACTCAGTCTAGTCATTAATCTGAGACTGACAAATGAAACAAGAACATTAAAAAATATTTACATCACTAACAGGTCAAGTATATCAACTTAAGTATACTGAATATACAGACACTGGCGATGGTTTAAAAATAATAATAATTCAGTCTGGTAGACTTTCATCGGTCAGACTTTCTGGGATAGGACTGCATGGAGAGGGAACCTGAATGACAGAAGAGATGATGTTCAGTTGCAGCACAGAATATTTACAAGTTTAGCTTAATACACAATTAAAAATCCCCCTCACACTCACACCCAAGTGTTAAAGCTGAAGAGGCCAAATGTGACTGACAGCACAAGAGGGTGGGTTTCTGTTGCAGCTGTGGTCAAGCACACAGTGCAGAGTTGGCCGGCCAAGCCTCCACTCACCTAAAGGCCACATGTAACCTGGAGACAAACAACTCAAATACAGCCAGGTTCTATTCTCATGCAACCATTTCTGCCGAAAGCCCATCATATCAGGAAGACTCTGCCTCCGCTCCTCACGGGGGACTGCAGAATGGGAGGGCATGAGGTCAGCAGGGTAAAAACACTCATCACAGTGCTAAACCAACCGTCCTGTGTAATCAGTCACATTTAATCTGTTCAAGTCATTTGGAGCACTTCTCACAAAGTGGAGGCTAAGGGTTATAAAGTCCACAGTACAACGCTTTCTTTACACTGGTGTAGTTTTTAAACTGGTGCATGATTACACAGACAGATTCACAGATACCCAACTTCATCCACCACTCTTACCAAGTGCAACTAATATGTGAGGTAAAATACACCAGTGCTAGTGCAATCACTTCTCTGCAGTGACTTCATCAGTGAAGTGTCCAGCAGGGGTCAGTGTAAACCAAAAAGTCCCAAGTGTACAGTGTATTTGAGGTAAAAACACTCTTAAGTCTATAAACTGATTCATTCTTTCATAAACATTATTTCCAGCAGTTTTTATGAATTACGCCAGAATCACAAAAAGTGAACGAAGCAATGCAAGTTCTCAACAAATCCTTACAGAACTAAATGGACAAGATGTAAAAAAATCGTTCTGTGTGGTTTGATATCTGCATGGCTCTATAAAAATCAACTGTTCGCTGGTGGCAATAGGAACCAGATATCGAAAACAAAACGAAAACATACATTATACTACCATTTTCAATGGAAAACCTGGCACATGGAGGATTAATCAGTTTGGATAGAGAATAAATCGACTATATGAAAGTTGTAGACATTACAACCTTTGGTTACTGTCAACACCACTGTACAGCAATTTGAGTTGGTACATTTCTCTACCGCTGACTCCTTCACAACAAACCACTGCAAATGATTTTCTTAACAACTGAGGGATAGAAATGTACAAAAATGCCAATGCTTAAATTAAGTGGTTGCCTAAAATCCATCACAGTTGCGGGTCATTACCTGGCTGAACGACTCCTAGGCGTTGCTGAACCGTCTCCAGGTGCTGGATGTACTCAGCAAGAGAACGCTCCTGGTCCTGGGATGGAGTGAGGGTGCGCTCTGATGGGGTTAGCACACTGCTGGGGTATCCTCTGAGAACACCAAAATCAACAAATCAGAAAAAAAAAAAATTATAAATAACCCCCCCAAAATCAGCATTACAATATTTTACATGAGTAGGAAAATTGTACTCCTGTGCTGCCCGACTTTGTCGAAATTGCTACACTAGATGAGGTTAGGTTTTCCAAAAGGTACTGAAAAGTATAATTTATGTAGCTCAACCAGAGACATTACTGCAGACCTAAAATCAAGCCCAAGAAAGATTTTTCCAAATGGTGAAAGACCATCAGCACTTAGTTTAATCTAAGACTAAAACAAGCCATTAGCTTCACCTGTTATGTAGTCTGAAGGGAGATTTGACTGGGGGTACTAAGGGGGAGACCAGGCTTCGCTGGGTGAAGATGTGGTCGCGAGTGGGAGGCGAGTTGAATGTGGCTCCAGTCTGCTGTGGTTTCAGAACCTCTGTCCTCATAGCTGAAGTCATGACAGCAAGTGAGAAAACATGTGTGCATGAGTGAGAGTAAGAGATATATCACAATTGTACAAGATTGAAATTTCTGCTGTGGAAATTGACACCTGCACTGTTGGCTGTGAAATTTCCTACTGAGTTTCTCCTGGTTGCCCTCTGCCATTTCCTAGTGAGGAACTTCAGTCTGAGGGGGAAAGCACACATTTTGAGAAGAAACAATAGCTTGTGGAAAGGAGATGTAGCGCAGAACTGATTAAAATATGTTTTGTCCTAATTGGAAGTTTATGACAGTCCAGTAAAAGGTCCAGAACACAGCATATGAAAACACTGATATTAAACAGAAAGCACTAAAAGTAGACTGAATAATGGACTGAATTACTAATACAAAATACGTTAGTGTGAGGTCAATTGGTGGTAGAGTAATATATTTGGAAACTGGCAGATATTACTAACACATTGTTGTTAACTGTATTCTAAATGCATAATTGTGCACAGCTTTGGTGCTTTTCATCAACATGGTGAATAAACCAATAGGATGTACCCCCCAAAAAAGGTCATTTCTGCACTGGTTAAAGTGAGGTTATTTTTTTAAACATTTGTTAAAAAGAATAAAGAAATGTAGGGGATGGCTTATGACACAGCAACTTCTACAGCTGAGCACTTACTGTGCTGGGTACAGAGAAGTACCTTAAACACTTCTCTAACCACTTTGCTCCCCTTCTTTTTGGTGGAAGACCTTTGTTTTCAAAAGATAATTTATCTCTACTTGTCATACCTGTTAGAGTCAACAATCACACTTTAGCTAAATGTTGGAAGCTTTCTGATCACTTTATGTAGATAAAAAAAAACAACAACTATGAACTATTAAAAACTAAATATTAAATAAAGATTGGTCTTATTCAGTGTTCCCTGAATTAGCCTTTATTTGTTGTAGGTAAATTACAATAAATTACGTCACCAATTTAATCCATATATGAGTATACCTGGAGATGGCGATGAGTACTCGGACTGTGCTCCTGAAGCGGCTGAGTGGTCTAGAGGTCTTTGAGTTGCTGAGGGACGGTGTAGCCCCCATTCGGGCTATCAGGGCCAAAGTGGCCTGCTCACAGTCCTGGAAGCCTCCAAGCAACAGGAGCAGGTAACGTTTTTGATACACCAATGACTTCCTGTAGCTCTCTGCTCTCAGGTACTTCTCATAGAGTCTCTGCACCTACAACAGAGCAGGAACATGAGCTTCACTTTTGCAGAAAGCTAAAAATACACATGCAGAGTGAGAGTTAAGATATTTATACTGTATAAAATATTAATATATTAATATACTTTAGTCAGAGTATTAATAGACTGCATCCTTTCTAGTAGCATGCATGACAGAACAGACTACTAGAAACCACCTTGTTGTTTGAGAAGTCACCGAAGGGTCTGTTTTCATTGCCGGCTGTGGTTTTAGAGAGATCAGTCTCAGCTTTGTGTAGAGCAGCCTGCAGGGCCGCCTTCTCCTTCTGCCAGGCCATCTTCTCTGCTAAAGCAGACGAGTCCACCTGCACAGCAAACTTCTACAAGAGACAATAGCAAAGTTAAATACATTGAACTGGCTGTGCTGTCCAATATATCCAACCCATTCAGTTCCCTTGAACAAGTATTATTTATTGGCACACTCAGATTGAATCACGCCATCAGGTGATCCAAGAGAGTCAGATATGAAACATACCTGTTCACGTTTGAGATTGTGTAGGTCTCTCTCCAGGCAGGACAGTGTGTGTTTCAGAGACATCTTCTCCTCACTTAAGACTGCCAAACGTTCAGCCAGTTCTGTGTTCTCCTTCAGCAGGCGCTCCACCAGAGAGGAGGAAGAGGAGGGAGAGCCCTACAATCACAACGTTGAGCCTTTGAGTATTTTTACTGTGTTACGGAGAGCCAAACATGGCAAAAAAAAAAAAATTCAGGTCTTGATTTTTAGCTTATCTAATTCCATATTGTACACCAGTTACAGAGTAAAAAGCTTGGCTTGACATTTATTTTAACAAAGCACGCGTTTACATTTAAATTCCATGGAATTTTGAATTTGAATGGCAAAAGCATGTGAATTACATGCCATCCAAAGCATTAGGGAGCACAAAAGGAAATCCTGTCTCTTCAAATGTCCATTTCTGAAGTGGCAATAGAATATTCGATAATCATGTTTTATTATTTTTTTAAACTGGCTGTGATTGTCAAAGGCTTTGAATTCCATGCTTTCTGTTGTAAACATGTGCCTAAACAACGGACACTCGATCAAATTAGTTAAAATCTAAAAGCAAATGTAATAGCCTCAGTCTGTCAATTAATAGCAACTTCTAAGGCAATTTCTGAGACACTTTTCTCACACTCAGCAGTAATGTTGTAGGGTTTGCATTAGTGATGCTCCGATCGATCGGCCGAAGATCGGTATCGGCCGATAATCACGTTTTATGACTTGATCGGCACTCGTTAAACTTGGCCATCTGAACCGATCACAATTGATGACGTTAATGCAAGAGGGCGTACACGACGAGTAGGGACGTAAATGTTTGGCGCCGCAGTCAGTAGTGATGGGAAGTTGTGACTCGACTCCCAAAGAAGAGCCGGTTCTTTCGGCTCCCAAACGGCTCTTAGTTTAGCATCATCTGTAGCCTC
>JBBJLR010000111.1:2312062-2326321 GCA_037577145.1 Brachypetersius gabonensis
TTTTTATGTGAAGCCTCATAATTCCCTAATTCTGTGTATTTGTTCTGTTACAAAAGCAGGCATTCTAAGAGCCATTTTGTTTGCGACCGACCCAACACTAGCAGTCAGTACTCGAGTTGAGGGGGGATGAGGAGGGATGTAATAAAAGTCAAAATCACCCCCATTTTCAAACGAACATCGCCCCCTCGTTCCATCCCTTGTGCTATTTTATCAATGAATGCATGGGTGTATTGAGTAAAGTACCGCGAGCGAGACGCTGTTTTTGGGGAATGAAGTACATTTAGAATCTTTCAGTGTTAACTGCATCGAACTGATCAAGGGGGAAGAATGTAGTTTGTTTTCTACATACAGTACATTGAAAGAGGCCATATACTATCTACGCTATATGGACAAAAGTATTGGGACACAGTCATCAACGGTGTGGAATTACTACGACGTTTCGAGAAACAATGAAAAATTTGCTATTTGCCGTTTATGTTCTAAAGAAATCTCACGTGGAGGCGCACTGTCCAAAACATTTAATACAACATTTAATTCAGTATTTCTTTTTTAAAAATAAAGTTAATGGTGATCGAAAAGCTTTCATATCAGTTATATAAACTTAAAGCATCAGAATCGGCATTGGTATCGGCCGATCACCATGACAAAA
Organism: Brachypetersius gabonensis; assembly: GCA_037577145.1. Taxonomy (NCBI): domain Eukaryota; kingdom Metazoa; phylum Chordata; class Actinopteri; order Characiformes; family Alestidae; genus Brachypetersius; species Brachypetersius gabonensis. The sequence continues at coordinate 2,312,712 of JBBJLR010000111.1, forward strand.
AATCGGTAATTGGTATCGGTGGCAAAAATCCTGATCGGAGCATCCCTAGGTTGCATGGTGGCCAGCATGTCTGACAGACAGAGCTGTGGTCAGACAATGGTACATTGATTATTAGCACACAAGCCTATATGCTGTGGCCTGATGGTTGAGATCAATCATTTCATATCACCTCTGTGTGGCTGGAGTGTGTATGGCCTGTTGATGTGCGTGTATTCTCCATGACATCCAGGTCTCTGTGTGGATGTTCTGCAGTGAGCCGCTTCTCCTGCTGCTGTAGGTCAGCCAGAGTCTGCTGCAGCTGTCTTAAGCGCTGTTGGTCCCGTTGACGCAGCACCTCCAGCTCCATCTACACAGAGGAGCAAAAAAACACAGCTTTGAGTTCACACAAGAAGGCAATCCCACAAAACATTTGTTAGTTTCAGAGGTCTCTTATGTGAGTGGAGACATTTCTCACATGTACTATATTACAGTATTTTCCAACTAATTGAATTGGAGACAATTGTAGATCACGAGCCCCATTTAGCTACTGTAGGACTTTAAAGCAGACAATGTATTACATATAGGAAGCTCTGCAGCCCTTTTTGCAACTCCGTCTCCTCAGGCATTGAAGATTGTAAAGGATGTCTTGTGGAATTCTGAAGCAACGTGATAAAAGCAGAGCATATTTAACCCATTGCATCAAAAAATTGATAAAATCAACACTTGGTGCCGCTGTATTAATATATACAGTGCCAAAAATATTGCAATACTACACTTCATTGGTTTTTCCACCTCCAGTGTGAAACAGGAGGAAGATTTTCTGCTATACCAGTTTTTCTTTGGTGCGCTCTTGCTGCTGTTCTTTGCCCTCCTGCTCCTGTTTCTCACGCCTCCTCTGCTTCTCCCTTTGCTCCTCCTTTTCCTTCACTGCCCTCAGCTTCTCCTTCATGGAGTCCAGCTCCGTCTGTAGCTGTGAGGCTCGCTGTCTCTCCGCATCCAAACTGCAGCTGACTTCTGTCCGCTGGGTCTGAAGAGTGACAGTACAGTATGAAATGCTGGCATTACAAATATGCCAGACCAAAACAATAAAATGAATTAAACCACACAGTAAAAAGCCTACAGTAAACACCCTGGCTGTTCAATATAACTGAATTATTGTGCTAATAGTACAGTTTTCATTAGGTGTTTTTAGACCACCTTTTAGCAAACTTAAGAATTACATCATGCACCCCAACCTGCAAGCGTTCCAGAGCTGTCCGCAGTGTCTTCACCTCTTCCTGCTCCCTCTGCACCTCCTGCTCCCTCTGTTCTTCCTGCCTGCGTTTACCCTGTAGTACCTGGGCCTGCAGAGTCTCTACCATGGCTGCAAAGTCCTCAGCCTGTCGTCTTTCCTGCTCCAGCTGTGCCCGCAAGTCCTGGATGAACTTCCTGTCATGTGCGCTAGCTGCCTCCTGTGTACGGGCCTCCTCCTCCAGCCGGCGTGCATGTTCTTTGGCCTGTTGGGAGATCAAGTCCGACAACTGGGCTGTGCGTGAGCGTTCTTCATCCAGGCGTGAGAGGGCCTGCTGTATGCGCTCACGCTCCTGGGCTAGCAGAGCCTCGCAGCGGGACTGCTCAATCTGCAGCTCCGAGCGCAGGTTACTGACGGCTGTGCGCTCCTGCTCCAGTGCAGAAGTCAGTTGGCTCAGTTGGGATGAATACTCACTCAGGGATGTGCGCAGAGACTACAATCAATCAACATATCACAGTTACATAAATGCGCATGTGATGGATTAATTTTAAAGGCTGAATTAAACCTCTGTGTATGCAAGTCTATGAACATGTGCACACATTTTTGTGCAACCTGTGGTTTTGTGCTATTTGGCAACATGCTTGTGTGTAAAGTTAGTGTGTGACAAGTCTCCTTGATATGGGAAAATCTCTCAAACAGCTTTGTAACAGGACTGAAAGAAGACTCAATGGAACCAAGTTGTCTGTACACAGGCATTCACATGCATTTTCAAAGAAGTGTAAATCAGCCTTGTGTCTCAATTATTATGCATATGTCTAACACCTCCTGGGCATGTGTGTTCTGCTCCACCACCTGCTGGCTGTTTAGTCTCTCATGACGGAGTTCTTCCTGGAGCTCCCTCACTCTGGCCTGCTCGCTCTCCACAGCCTCCACACAAGCCTTGCGCTCATGCTCTTCGTTCTCCAGTTTCAGGCTGTGAAAAAAAACAATACCTAAATACCTCAATGGATCATTTTGCACTAGACATTCTATTAATATTGTATATATTACCTTTTCCATACTTGTATATGTAAAAAAATAGAAAATAGGTGCAATATTTAGAAAATATTGTGTGTTTATTTACATAACATTCCCATATATGTATATTCAATTGTCAAGTGTTAAAAAGAAAATGAAATAAAAAATGTTTGTTATCTTTATACTTTCTATATATTTATGTAAAGTTTGGGGAACATTCTCAGCCTGAATTTACTGTTAAGAACGGCAATTTGTTACCGAAGCTTGTGGATCTGATTCTGCAGGTCCTCTTGGCTTTTGCAAGCTAAATGCAGTTGCAGATTGCTCTCCTGGAGTTCAACCTTCAGCTCTGAAACCATCTTTTGCTCTTCCTTCAATTCTCTGGACTGCTCAGCTTGTCTGGATTGCTCCTCCTTCAGAGAGCACTGCAGGTCACGTGCTGCGATCTGTTCCTGCTGCAACCGCCTCTCCAGCTCATCAACTAACCCCAACAAAAAGTCAGCAATTAAGAGTTGCAGTACAGAGTATTGAACTAAATTAAAAATACTACCATCTACCACCAGTACAAACACCCCCATGTATTAATAAAAAAAATAGTAGCAATAAAATAAAGCATGATTGTAGCCACTTCCTCTTGTTCATACAGTTTGCAGGCTCTCTGGGGTAACTATGTTGCTATTGTGTTTGTTAGTTAATAAATTATTAAACCATGTTAGGTTTGACACAGACATCATTAAAACAAACCCTCAAACCAGTAGCAATCAGAATCAGAATCAGAATAAGAATAATGATGACTCAGAATCAGAATGATGACATTATCACTAACTCAATCAGCTGATGAACCTAAAATCAAGATTTACACCTTTAGGCCAAAATGCTATAGTGACACAGTCACCTTGACTGCGCAGCTGCTGCTGTGACTGCAGGCTCTGCTCCCGCATTGTGTGGAGGGAATTTTGCAGCTCTTGCAGCTGCTCCTGACTCTGCAGAGTGCAGGTGTGCAGTTGTGCATACAAACTGCGGATTTCAGCTAGTAGACTGCGCCGGTCTGCACTTAGCAACTGCTCCAATGAAGACCTCTGCTGCTCATCCTGAGAAAAAGAATAAAAGATTTGACAAAAAAATAGTGGGGAAAAAACCCACACTTAATATATATATTAAAAAAAACCCACATGCACTTTATTTCGTGTGTGTATACATATTTTTATCTACCTGTTTCAGAAGCAGCCTCTCAATATGCACCAGCAGAGATGTATGATCCATGTGCGTGTTGGTCGTTACGACAGCCTGAAGTTGTGAGTGAAGCCACTCCCGCTCACTGTCAAACACACTTCGCACGGCCTGCAGCAATTCGCTTCTCCAGTCCGCAGCATCCTCCTGCACACACATTTAATAAAATTAAAACAAAAACAAAAAAAAACCCCACACACATGAATCAAGTGCCTTATTCAGTAATATGAATCTCATATATACACGACAAACCAAAAGTATGGAAGGAGTTACTTTATATGTTGGTCAATCTGGCATCAACCAACACACCCACAGTGTCTGACATCCTGCATTTGCTTTTATGTTATATTGTGATCTTTATCCTTCAATAGTCAAAACAGAGTTCCTGGGTCAGTGACCTTAGGTTCACGCTCTGCCATCCTGCAGAGAAGCTCTCGGAGTGACAGCACAGTCTCCTGCAGCGCCCGTCTCTCCCTTTGCCAGGAGGGGGGTGGAGCCTCTTCCGAGTCTTGGTGGGGCTGGCCACTCGGGGCAGAGCGATGAGACAGAGCCAGCACTCTGCAGCTCTCCTCGTACACACGCTTCAGGATGGCCTGAACACACAAACAGCACAGACTGCAGTCATTATAAAAGTGCCTCTTGGTAAAATGATTGTTCTTGGAACGTTTAATGTATATAGCTGAATGTAACTGATTACACATATAAGGAATGAAAAGAAAAGCAAAAAAAAAAGAAGCAAAATATGCCCCAAATATGCTCCCAAAGCTCTTTCATTTTAAACTCAGGACATACCAAATACGGATAATAGGTTTACCTTTATATTATTTTATGAATAATATGTTAAGCTGTAATTTCCTTTGATATAAGCAGGATACAGTAATTAAAATTTAATTTACAGTGATAAAAATACAGGGCTTTAAGAAGAGATATGAAATGTGTCACAGGGTGGCACCCAATCAGCAGCCAGGAGAAATGAATAACGTTCTCAAATTGGCTTTCAAACCTCTTGTCTCAAGGTACCACGGTATTTCACCATCCCAATACACGCTTTCTTACTGTTCTCTTCACAACATCTAAAAATTTGTTATATTTTATATGGAAATGTAGCCAAATTTAATATATGTTACTACACTGGCTCCCAGTTAAATTTCGGGTTCAATTTAAAATTATTCTTTTAACATTCAAGACCATTCATGGCCTTGCCCCTCCATATCTATCTGACCTCCTTTATATTGCCACTCCCTCTCGTACCCTCAGATCATCCTTCTCCATCCACTTTACTATCCCTTCTGCCCATCTTAGCACTATGGGAAGCAAAGCTTTCAGCCGCTCTGTAACTCACTACCACCTGACCTCAGAAACATCAACTCACTATTAGACTTTAAATGCACACTCAAAACCCATCTTTTCAAGTGTGCTTTCTTGCTCTGATTCTTCTTTATTTTCTTGTCCGTTATTATTATGATTTTTTTTATTATTTTAATTTTTCTTTATGGTTTGTAGCACTTGTTTTATTGTACGGTGTCCTTGTGTGCCAGAAAGGCACCTTCAAATAAAATGTATTATTATTATTATTAAATTAGTAAAATTATATTTTTCTTAATTCAGCCCTAAAATACATGAAAAATTACATATTACCACGAGAAAAGCAAAAAAAACCAAAAAAAACCCTGAATTTGCAGGGGTTTCTGCAAACAATTATTAGTCACAAATGAACTCTGAACTGCGAATAAGTGGGGGTTTACACATCAGCACTGAGTACGCCTCACCCCCCCAGGAATACCCAATATGTTTAACCTTAGAACCCAAGATGCAATTTAAAGCCAAAACCCTAAAACTACTGAAAAACAATAGATCAATTGATTACATTTTTGTTTTTTGGCTAAATGGCTAAAAAGTGAACCAGTGGAATAGGCCAGTGTACCTGTAGCTCAGGTGAAAGCAGATCTTGGCTGTGCAGCATGCTCTCTGGGACACTCTCTGCATGGGAATCAGGATCCATGCCTCTGCAGCGCAGATATTCAACAAAGTGAGAGCCCAGACGCTCTGTATTCTCCAAGTCCAACCGCAACTTGGCTTCAAGCTCTGAGCTCACATCTAGAAAACACCAAATTAACTCAGAACCATCTAAATTAATTTAAGCAAGAACCAACTTGCAAAGCTGATAAATGGATGCAAATTGAGTTACACTTGTGTGTGTGTACTTGCATGTGTGCAATATTCACTCACTGCTGCCATATCCATCACTGGCCCATTCAGGGACAGAGACAGGGGAGGTAGAACATACAGGAGTCTGAGACATCTCATCCAGATTCTCCAAATCCTGCATCTGAGAAAAGAAAAAACAAAACTTAATTCTCTTTAGTTCTCTCGATTAGTCCGTCATAACCCATGAATGTACATTTCAGGAGGAAGTCTTGGAAGTGGAGACTACCAAATTATTAATGGATGTATGAATAATTTCTCACTTGTAGCTCATTGAAATATTCTTATAAAAGCACAGAATTACCTAAACAAGTGTTAAACCACAATCCACCTTTACTTTCACTAGACTAATCTAAATTTGGTGCACCTTCTAATATGAAACATTTGTGGAAAACCAATACCACCTCAGAAAATCAATACCTTATCAGCATCTAGCGAATCAAGCACTGACAGGTTCTCAGAGATGGAGAGCGAACGCGGGGTGGCAGAAGGTGAATGTGTGCTAGGTGGATCCATCTCCAGAAGTGGACGTTTCAGCTCAATTATCTCCATTGGTGATTGCTTGGGTACAATATTAAGGCTGGCATTGCGCAGGGCGCTCAGCTCAGACAGGTGAGATGCCTGGAGGTGAGAAGGCCGTTCCTCTTCGCTGCAGTCCATACGTCGCAGCAACTCTGGGGAGGAGAGAGAAGCGTCCCGAGACAAGCCCTCCAGAAAGCGGTGTTCGTGCTTGGGGAGGTCAGAGTGCTCCTGCCGGCCACAGCGCTGCCTTAGCTCATCCAGTTCTCTCTGCTGGTAGGCCAGCTCCTCCTCCTGCACAGTCAGATCGTCCTGCAAATCCCGCAGCTCAGCCCGGAGGCGCTGGTTATGCACTTCCAGATCTGCAAGAGCTCGGTCTTTAGTCTGTATAAGAGATTAATATTCCTTCAAATCGGCCACAGTTATACAAAAGCTTTTTCATCTTACAAAAATTATGTCCACATTACCACTACAAAGGCCAAGTGGCATCTCAAAGTGAAAATCCCCAACCCCCATGTGAAAAAATAAATCTGATTTGTTTACTAACAGTGACTATTCAGTTGACAGAATTTCCACCCTCTTGCTCAGGTCACCAACAGGTGACAGGCTGTCAGCTGATTTCAGGGGGAAATTCTTGCAGTGAAGGCTGCTAGTTTGCTCATGAACTTTTACAATATAATTTTTTTTTACTGTGAATGATCACAGGTGCTATAAACACAAACTGCCAAGACAGGGCTTGGAGTCTAATAGCAAGATTGTTAAGTATAGACTTCTTTCTGTTACCAGGCTTCTGTCACTCACCTGTCCTTCTTCCCGTAGCTTCTCTGCTCTTTCCGTGCTGGTGCTAAGGCCTTCTTTTACTGCAGCAAGCTCTGCCCTGAGTACATCATGCTCTGCCCTTAGATGAACCAGCTGTTGCTCCCTCTCTCGTAGAGCTGCCTCTGCCTTGGCCAGAGTCTCCTCTGCACACGTCTACAAGAGCGTGCACACAAAAATCATCAGTAGCCATCTAAGTAGGAGTAAATGGGTCATCTCTGATGCAATGCATTTATTTTTTGTCATGCCAATCATTCTAAAACCACTTTTCTAGTAATGTAACCCCTCAATGGCTTCCAAAACGCACTCCGGAATCAGATCAAACCATAAATGATTCAGGCCATGTAAAAGTACATAGAAGGAAGCATTTTATAAGACCAATTATGAAGCAGAAAAAACAAACAGCCCAACAAACAGAATCTCAATTTTCCTTGAAGCACACATTTGTAAATGGCAGCTCAATATGGGCACTCCAGCTTGAAGGGATACCTACAATATTCCTGTAGAAGCATGTGTGGCTAAAAGCGCTGCCTAGTCCGACACATGTTCCTCTTTTTCTTGTTTTACTTCCTGAATGAGTGACGCTCTCATGAGCCAGATCAGCAGTACGGGTTGGGCTAACCACACCTCGGCGAGGCTTTCTCCTCAGCTGAGGCATTTACTAGACTGCATACAGTTTATCCAAGTTTGAGGAGCAGAATCATCAAACTGTGCTGGACACCGGCCCTCCAGGACTGAAGCTTTAAAAACCTGGCCTAAGCTATCTTGCCAAATAATGATCTCTCCTAGACACACACAGACACAGATTTCTGGCTTGGTTAGTTTGGAATACTTAATGGCAAGATATGGCAAGAAGGCATTAAGAAAACTTGTTTAATAAACAAACAAATGTCGCTGGCTTCCCAAAGAAAATGCTAGGACAACAGATTATCCTGCTAAGTTTAGTCTTTAAATCTTGTCCATTACACCATTGTAAAGGGACCAAAAACAGATCCAAAATTCCAAAGAAGAAAGTCTTATGGCTGCTTTGCTAAACATTATAAAACAAGTTTCTGACACGCAAGACACTCACCAGCACTTCTGTATGCGTCTCCTCCTGTTTTGTCACCCTCTCCACCAGCTCTGCATTCAGTTCCTGTATCTGCTCACTCTTTGAGGTCACTTCCCGCTTCAGCCTCTCAATTTCCTCCTGGAGTTTTCCCTCACGCTTTCGTAGAGCCTGTCTCTCCATGTACAGCTCCTTATTCCCTGTCTCTAAGGCAGCAATGTCTGCTCTTCCTTGCTTCACCAGATCCTCCATCTTTGTGATCTGCTCTCCAAGATCTGCTGCAGCGTTTTGGCCATCTTCTGACTTTTTAAGCAGCTCTTTGACCTGAACTTCCAGCCTTTCTCGAATTTCCTTCCCGCTTCGCACCTCTTCGTGCAGCATGACCATCTCCTGCTGATCCTCCTCTCTTCCATCTTTTGCACTCCTCAGCTGCAGATCCAGGTCCTTCAGGGTGGTCTGCTGGGCCTTCTGCTTATTCTCCAGTTCATGCAGATGGCCCTGCAGTTTGGCCACTTCAGCCTCCTTCTCAGTCAGCAGGAGCCTCAAACATCCTGCCTCTTGCTCCAGCACAACCAGCCTATCCCTCTCCTCCCGCAGGCTGTGACCCAGTGCTTCAACCTGCTCACCATACTGCTCCTCCTGAGTCACAAGCAGCCTCTGAAGGCTTTCCTTCTCCTCCCCAGAGCGCTCGAGCTCTGACCGGAGCTCTCGGAGTTTGGTGCGGGAGTTCTGCAGTGTCTGGCTGCTGAGTTCGTGGCACAGGCTCTCTTCAGTGCTCTGCTCTGGTCGTGGGGACCAAGAGAAGTCTGTAGGCTCAGGGCTTGGGTCGCTGACCTCATGCCGATTGGGGTCAAGCTGGCTCAGCTCTTCCTGCAGCTTGTGAATGACCTCATGGAGCTGCTCAGCCTCCTCTTCTCTGGACTGTCGCAGACGCTCCTGGTCCCCATGAAGACGTTCCACCTGAGCATGTAGCTCTTCAATCTCTGCTTGCTTCTGTTCCAAAGCCTGTGAGAGAAAAACAACATATACATATTTCACAGAAAACTCTCAAATTATTTAGGTTAGTGATGCAGTGATCAAGAAAAAGCAATAGCAAATCATTACCATGGCACTCTTCTCAGAATTTATAGGGAGTGTTCTACAAACTATGGAGCTAGTCAGTAAGGATCCATAAAGCTTTTTAAGACAGAAGGCCATATTCATAGATACTGGTGCTTTAAGTGGCTTAAACAGTCTTTCTTGGTGTTAGATATGGAAAAATGCAGACAGACTTTTAATTTAAAAAAACGGCTTACCTTGTTCTCTTTACTGGTATCTAGTTCCTGCTGCAAACAATGGATCTGCTGGTTAAGGTGGTCAATCTCCAGATTCTTTTCTTCTAGTAGAGCTGCAGGAAGTTGCAGCATAGAATGGTCACCTTCTTCATCTTGCTGCTTTTGATGGAGAGCACTCACAGTCTCCTGTAGGACAAAAACAGGGATGAATGTGATATTTTAACCAGTGTACATGTGGTCACTCAGAACTCTTATCCAGGTGCAACACTGGAGTAAAGACAGGGCACTATCAACTGAATAGAAATGTAGAGTGGGGTGGGTCTGACTTACTACAGCATTATGTACACCATACTAAAACTGGGTTAGAAAGTACTGGAAGGGAATTCACTGTTTGCCTACGGCATTTCTCCATGTTATTTTTTCTGGTTATGCCCAACAATCTGCCTCTGTATAGGTTACCTTTTTTTGTTTTATTGTGTGCATATCTGTACCTGCAGTTGTGTTATGTGTAGCTGGAGCTGCTCCTCTTGTGCTCTGCTCTCTCTACCGTTTAGTTCAAGCTGCAGGGTGAGCTGCCTGACCTCCTCCTCCCTCACTTCCAGAGCTTTCTCCAACTCCTCTACTCGCTCCAGCAGCATCTCCACCTAGAGATATTCAGTTTTATTTAGTCAGATGTTGAGAATAAACACTTAAAAAAAAAAAAAAAAAAAAAAAAAAGCGCTCCATCATTACACACGCAAAGAACATGCCAGCCTGCAATCTGTCAATCATTCAGACCTACCTGCTCCTCTTTGCTCCGCAGGTCCTGTTGGAGTGTCTCCAACTGTTCTCGAAGACTGGGGTCAGCGCTGGCGTCAGAGAAGCGGTGTTTTGTCTCATCCAATTTTGATTGCAAGGCTGAAATCTGGAGTTTATTAGAATATAGCTGCTGCTGTAAGGCCTCCTTATCCTACAGAACATAGGGAAACATACAAAGCTCCTTATGTCAGCATTAAAAACACAGTCACATTGAAGAACGTTCATAGGCAAATAGACTGGACAGATAACCAAATAAATCTCAGCTGTTTCTGTGCCTGACCAGGCTAACAACCCCTGCAGTCCTGCATTCACAAAACTGCCTCCAGGGAAAGCTACTCAGTTTATAAGGTTATACTGACCACAGATGAGTGTAGCTTCTTAGTTTTAGCTTTGCCTGTAAACTAACCAGAATGTGGACATTCATAAAAGTCAATAGACTTTAACAGAGGACACGGTCACTTGCGCCTGTATGTTAGGTTTTCTTTTGTTTTTTGGAAAGCTGAAGGTTGTTTGTAAGCTAAAGACAGAATATGCCACCTGAGACAGGTCCTGCAGACTCTTGTGTGCTCTCTGCAGCTCCTGCTCCAGCTGCAGGACCCCCCTTCCGGCCTCAGCACTGCTCAGGAGGGCCTGCTCCAGCTCCCGGATCCGAGAGGCCAACTTATCAATCTCATCATTGCGTTCCTCCAGGTCACGCTGGCACTGCTCTTTAGCGGACAGCAGCATGCTGTAATCCTCGGTTTTGTCTTTAATGAGAGCTTGGAGACTTTCCACCTGAAAAAGACAGCAATCATTACATACTGGATCCCACAACACTTCAACTCACCCCAAAATACAGTACTAAACATCAGCTTCTTTGTAAAGCACAAGATGCATGTGTTAAATGTTGTCCCCTGCCAAGTTATACATTCAGTTTGTCATTTCATTGTTGTTGGCCACATAATAACACATGCACGATTCATAACAAGGCAAACATAAGGCAGCAACCAGTGATGCATGAGTGATTAAAACCATTCTACCGCAAAAATAAATAAATAAATAGACTGAGCAGCAAAGCCATTCACACAAAGCCTAGAAACAAGGACCACAAAGCATGTCAATGAACAATGAAGTGCATTAGATGTGAGTACTACTAATGGCTGTTAAATAAGACAGCATGTTAAGTTAGACAAACATGACTACATGCAAAATCAGATTGCAGCTAGAGCATGCAAAAGCCTAGCAGGTTACAGTCACACCTGAATAACTTACCTGGATGACCAAGTCTTCAATCTACAATATTCAATCATTAAAAAAAGGACACAATTCAATTAATCAATAAGGAACACAATTGTAATAGCAGTGTGTTCTATATGAGACCAACAAGTAATAACTGTGTAACTTCAGGTGTTTGGTCCTTACCCTCTGACCCTTACTGTCCCCTCCTGTAAGTCCTTTGCAGGGTACTCTCAGCTGGGCCTCCAGGTTCTTAATCTCTTGCTGAAATTCATCTCTCTCATGCTCTCTCTCCACAGCTTGCTCCTGTACACAAGCCAAGGCTTATATATGAAAACAGCTCAAGAAAATATCAAGATAACCCTTTTAGTCCCACAATCCACCCCAAGCACACTGAATCACTTCCAATTGTGATTATTAGAACTTGGCCTTCAAGTGTGAGCCGGTAGTATGTAAGCATTAAATTAAAACATCTAAATGCCAATGAAGTTAATTTATCAACGTTATAATGGCATGCACATACACAAACTTACATCAATAAACTGACGATGATGTTTGAGTTGTTTCTCCAAAGCGGCAATGTGCTGCTGTAGGTCCTCAGTCTGGGCCCGGTGCTGCTCCTCCTGCTGCTGTACAGAGCTCTCCTGTTCCTCCAATGCCAGCTCAAGCAACCGCAGCCGAGCAGCCAGCCCACCCTGGTCCTTCTCAGCCTGCCGCTGGATGTCCATGCGCTCTTGCGCCAACCGCTCTGCCTCCACCAGCAGGGCTATTCAATATAGGAATATAGGAATAGCAGGGGGTGAGACTCACCAAAGCCAAAAGGAAAGCACTTAGATATCCAAACACTTGCAGAAAACAGTCATGCAGATCTTGGTTTCAGTTTGTCCATTCCTTAAATGCACAAATCCAACACGCAAATTATTAAGGAAAGATTAAAGGCCCCCAAAACACAGTATTTCATTGCCATCAAAATGTATGCAGGCATTTAGACTTAAGGCAGCAAACCAAAACCTAAGTAGTATTTTTATAAAGGAATATGAATATGGCCAAAAGCTTTAAATTACAAAAAAAAAAAGTTAGGGGAAAGAAATGAAATAAAAACACTTCAAATATCACTTCAACACTGGCAACAAACCTTTCTCTTCGCCTCCATCAGGGCAGCCTACAAGGTGGGAAAACCACAACGAATGCATCAAATAAACATCTCCTTAAATATTATATAACCCACATAACCTTTCATTTAAATGTCTGCTTCTGTTAATACCAAGCAAACATTTTACACTCGTCACTGAACGGCTTGACTTGCTCTCAAAAATGCAGAATCGTACAATGCTTTGCTGGATCATTGCTCAAAGTCAAGATTTTTAATATCCATCAGTTTGTCAAGGCAAAAATCAACGTTTAGTAAACTGTTGCATTATCCTTTACACACCCTTCTCCGTGTCGCCAAGGTCTGCAGAGAGCGCGTCTCTCTGCCGCTGCAGGAGAGCATGGGCCTCGCTGAGGTCCTGCAGCTGGGCCCGAATGCTCTCCAACTCCTCCACCAGCTTCCGCTCTCGCACTTCTTTCTGTTGCAGAGCCTCCTCCATAGTGGCCTTCTCCACCACATAACCCTCCATCAGACCTGAGAAGAAATTCTTCAGCTCAGACAAAGTGTACAATATAAAAAAAATTAGGTTGGCTACTATCTAAACATACTCTAACCTTCAGCCTTGTGCAGCTCAACTTGAAGCTGACTCTTCAGACTGGCCTCCTGGTCCAGCTGCTCTAGGAGCTGAGAATGCTGCAGCACCAGAGCATTTCTGGCTTCACCACCCTGGCTGAACTGTGCATCCACTACGGCCTGAAGAGCATGCACTTGCTCCAGCTATGTTAAGAAGACAGAATGGAAACGAGAACAGAGGGAAAAAAAAAATCTAGAAAGTTATTTTCCTATCAAATGTTCATGGCATGACAGACAGCAATATACAGTCGTGGCCAAAGGTTTTGAGAATTACATAAATATGGGAAATTGAAAACGTTGCTGCTGAAGTTTTTATAATAGCAATTTGCATAAACTCCAGAATGTTATGAAGGGTGAACAGATGAATTGCATAGTCCTTCTTTGCCATGAAAATTAACTTAATCCCAAAAAAAACCAACTTTCCACTGCATTTCATTGCTGTCATTAAAGGACCTGCTGAGATCATTTCAGTAATCGTCTGGAGATCATTATGTCAGGCTGATTGGGTTAGAATGGCAGACTTGACATGTTAAAAGGAGGGTGATGCTTGAAATC
>JBBJLR010000111.1:2334541-2354342 GCA_037577145.1 Brachypetersius gabonensis
ACCATCTACCGGAATCAAATTCCTTGTATGTGTTCACTCACATACTTGGCCAATAAACGCGATTCTGATTCTGATTAAAACGTTAAAAATATCAACTTTCAGAAGGATACTAGTACCTCCGAGCTCCTGCCTGCTGGTCCTCATGCTCTCTAACTGAGACCACAGGTTGGAGATCTCCTGCTCTGAGCTGGACTTAAGTGCACCACACTCTGCATGTAGACGATCCACCTGATCAGCAAGAACAATAAACGGTGTGAGCAACAGCAGTCAGTATATTTAAGCAGTGTTTGCCAAAACACCAAAAACGGAACTAAAAAAGGTCACATTTTGGAACTTACATATGCAGAAGACATGCACTGGCTTTAATAAAAACTAAAAAGCATCAGTTATTGTACCTCTTGCTGTAACTCTTTCTCTCTTTTTTCCAGATTTTGGGCATTAGACCGCTGCTCCTGTAGCACCACTTTGTGACTGGCAACCAGCTCCTCAACAGCACCTAAACACAAGGGCACACTTTTCATGCACTCTTCCTGAAATTAATGCAAACTTTCTGATACAAAATCAGTGTATTAAGACATCAGTTCAGGGCTGCAACGGCACAGTTCATTTCAGTCACAAACTGCACCCCCAAATTTCAAAACCTGCATAGGATCTACTACATGATGCTTGGTCATCATGCAGTAGGAGGATCTTATAACTATGCTATAATTGAGCTAATCATGAGGTTTGATTCATACTCCTCAGCACTGTTCAATAGAAGCTGAAGGACACTCACATGCAGCAGAGTCTCTGTCAGCCCATGCCTGGTTCAGCTCTGACTCAAGATGCTTCATGTCCTGCTCTTTACTGTGCTGAAGTTCATCCAATCTATGCTGCATTTCAGTCAAATTTGCTTCAGCTTTATTAAGGGCTTCTTGAGTTTCCTTCAGGCTCTGCTGGGTCTCCTCCAAATGTTTCTGGAGCTCCAAGCGCTCCCCTTGAACTTCCTGCAAAAACTGCATCTTGGCATCCTGGACAGAAATGAAGAGAAATAGGATAAAAGTTATTTACAAATAACCAAAGGAAAAAAACAAGCAAAAGTTACACACAAAAAGGAAGAAATAAAGAAAGTTACTTTACCTCCAGTTTACCAGCCAGCTGTTGCTCTTGTGCCATGCGCTCCTCTGAGATACGCTTTTCCCACTCACGATTCAGATCATCTACATGAGAGGAATGCAATTCAGCATTCAGTAGGTTTTTGAACAAGTGGTTTCAGCAAGAAGTGCTTCGGTTATGTGGACATCTTTTACCCTGCTGACATCTTAAAGTGTTGATTTTCCACCTCATAATACCAAACCATTTAATAAATTGTCATTAATATTGAAAATAATAGATTTATGAGATTGTGCAGTCTTCAGCTTGTTCAACTAAGTGCTGTTTTGCTCTAGTCCTTCAACATGGGTCAGTTTTATCACACGATCACTATTTATGGTTGGCAGTCTACTTTGGTTTATTTTAATATAAACAATGACTCTTCAATACGGTCTCTTGACTGCAAATGAATAAGGGGTATCCCATTTTAATATCAGTTATAATCTATGAATTTGACTGGCATGTCAACTAACAACATATTTTAAGACATTTTATGAGGGAATGGCTGTTGCACCAAACAGAGTTAAGTGCTGTTGAATAATAGTTAATAAATAGATTATTAGCTTTCCCTCTATTCAGTCTATTAAAAATAATGAGCTTAAGACCTGTTGTGCAAATCCTATGCAAAGGGGCCATATCAGTGACATGACTTTTGTATATACATTAAATGTGTCCAATTCTGACGTATAATGGACTTGCCGATCTTCTGCTGATGTTGGAGCTGAGCTTGCATTTCTTGTTCGCGGTTCTGTTCCCGGAGCCTTTCCAGCTCAAACTGCTGGCGTGCCTGGAGTATGGCACTCTCCTGCGCCAACTTCTCCCTCAGGCTGGCCTGTAATTCACTCAGTGCTGATTCCTTCTCCTTTTGCAGGTTGCCCTGGGACAGCTCCAGCTGGGCTGTGTGTAGGTTGGTCAGGCTCAGACGCAGAGCCTCTAGCTCCAGAGTATGCTGTGTCTGAATTACAGAATGAAGACAAAATTCATTCCTGAACTATGATAATTGATCAAATTATCCATGCGCACTCCAGTAAAAACTGAACCTTCATAGACAAAGGAACACTAAGCAGATACAGATCAAATACACTTTTGGTAATTCCAAAGAGTAGCCAATACATATATCAGCCATACATAACACCAAATATCAGATGCATTCATCAATACACCACTCAACCACTCACAGTCCTCTTTAGAAATATAAATACCTGTGCTTCCAACAGCTCTGCTTGATGTGCAGCCTCCATGCTGTCTCTTAGCTCCTCAGTGAGCTCAGCCCTTAGCTGGCTCAATTCCTCCCTCTGCTGGGCTGCTTGCTCCGACAGCTCCCTCTGTCCTTCTCTCTCATGTACCTGAAGAGTAAGAGAGAATGCAAAACAGGACAAAGAGGAGGTAAAAGAGAGGGCAAAGGATAACTAAATAATATGCATGCACAGTAACAGAAAACAGATGAAAGGATTAGAACGATACCTGTTTAACAAGGCTAATCTGTTTCTTCTGCTCTTCTTCTAGATTGGCTCGTAGCGCAGAGAGTTCCTTTTCCAAGTGCAGGTTCCAGTCTTGCACCTGAAAGAGCAAAACATGGTTAAGGTTTGTGCGTAAAGCAACTTAAGGCAATCACAGCAGTTGATGCTATTACCTCCTTTTGATGTTTCTCCTCTTGTCTGCTCCTCTCCTCTTCCCAGCCTCTTAGGTGCTCATCCAGAGATACCCTGAGCTCAGTCCTATCCTTCTGGAAAGTGCTCTCCTTCTCCATAAGCTCCTCCTCTGCCTTCTCTTTTGCTTCCTTCATCAGCTCAAGGTCCACATCTTTTGCTTGAAGCTGGACCTAAAGACATGGGGAAAAGTATACATTAAAAAAAAGAAAAGTTTTAATGGTGTCCTACAGTGCATGTACAAATGCTCAAATGGTTAATCAATCGATTTGCTTCAGGGAACCCATCACATAATTAGGTTTAGGATTGAGGAATAATTTAAGATCTAGGAGGTGAGTAAGTTAACAGGGGGATAAACTGTCAAGAAAAGCATTAACTGAGTTATGGAAACAGTGACAAAGGCTGTAAGCTGACAAAGCATCCAGAATCTACCTGCTGTCAGAAGTGTTTAATTTGTGAGGAACACTGGTATATGTGAATTGGCAAAGGAATGCAGTTTGGGTTAACAGATTCCTTTAAAGTTCTTAAATGTCAGGATTTTATAATCACGCCTTAAATAAAGATTTTTAAAAGATAAGATTAAAAATAATTCCAAACCTCAAAGTTCTCAAGCTCAGATTCTAGAATCTTTTCCATGCGTTGGGTCTGCTCTTCCAGGACCTGCAGCCGCTTCTCCAGGATGGCTTTCTCTGCTGCCCCCTGACTTAAGGCCTCTTCCATATTAGTCAAGTTTTGTTTAAGGCACATTATCTTTGCTTCCAGGTCTGATTTTACCTTCTCCAAATTTTGAAGATTCTCCACCTTCTCCTCTACCTCTGCTCGAAGTTGCTGGATTTCTCTGTTGGCAGAGTCCACTTCGAGGGATTTTTGGCCTAGCAGCACAGATGTAGCTTGGTTCTTTTCCCTTAGGTTCTCCAGTTGTGCCATGAGCTGGTCCCTCTGTGCTTGCAGGGAGGACAACTGACGGCCAAAGAGTGCCTGCACTTCGCTGCTTACAGAATCTCCAGCCATTTTTTGCTCTTGGATATCCCTGACCAGCTGCTCCTGCTGTTTCAGCTGCAGTACCAGCTTAAGCTTCTCTTCCTTCATTTCCTTCAGAAGCTCCTCTCTGGATGAAAGGATAGAGTTCATATCACTCGAGTTTGAGACGCCAGGAGTTAACTGCTCGCTGTCTTGGTGGCTCTGGAGGGTGCTGAGTTTGTTCTTCAGGTTGTCCTGCTCGTGGGTTTTCTGGCTAATAATTTCTTCACAGTGAAGTCTCTTCTCCCGTTCTGTCTCCAGCTCCCACTTTGCTTCCTCAAGCTCTTCTGAAGCTTTGCTCCAGCGCTCCCGCGCCTCCTCCAGCTCCTCGGCTGAGCACCTGACCTCCTCTTGAAGAATCTCTAGCTGTCTCTCCTTCTCCTCTAACTGAGCTGTCAAGTCTAAACACTGCTGGATGAGAAGCTCCTTGCCTAAATCCATTTGCTCCACACTTTCATTAAGCCCATTTGAGGAAGGACTGATGTTCTCCCACTGACCTTCTGTGAAAGACATCCCACCCAGATCAGGTGGCTCCTCCTCTGCCTGGCTTGGCTGGACAGACAACACTCGGTCAGTGCCATCAGCAGTGTCGTGGTGGTCAGAAAACCTTGACTCAAACAACTCACTCTCCAGCTCAAATTTTGAAGCTTCGGAGTTCTCCAAGAGGCTATGTTCCACCAGACTTTGCTCTGCCCATGAGCTTTCATGCTGCACAGCCATTGCCAAGTATCTCTCCATCATGTCATTCTGCTCCTCTGTAACAGAAGCATTCAAGCTAGGCACAGTTTTAGCAGCACTGTCACCAATGGTCTTGTTATGCTGTTCTTTGGAGGCTTTGGCCCCGTTCAGCCCAGTAACGAGCTCCTCAGAGACACCATGTTGAGGGAGTGAGTGGTTATGTTGGGCTCTATCAAGCAAGTCCTGAATATGCCTGACTTCTTCCAAATGCTCCTCCCGTAAGCACCTGATGGCAGCTTCATGGACTTCAGTTAACTGGGCTACATTCATCCCTCTCTCTTCCTCCAGAGTCTGGAGCCGTAATTCATAGTTGCCGATTTCAGCTTCATGTTTGGACCGGAGATGCTCACGCGTTTCCTCTTCTTCTTGAAGCATGTTTTGTAACTGCTGGACAATCCCATCCAGACGAGCCACATCCTGATTGAGCTCTTCTTTCTCTGCCTTGTATTGTTGAACCTCTCTGGCCTGTGCCTCAGCTCTCTCAAGCTCTGACTGAACCGCTGTTAACTGAGCCTTCATCTCATCCTTTTCACACTCCAGATTATTTAACATCTTCTGCAGATTGTCAGCATGGTCCAGTACTCGTTTAGTGTTCTGGCGCTCTTCATCCAGTGCAGTTTTTAGTTTATGGATCATATCCTCAGTGTTTGAGTTGAGGCTGTTTTCTGGGCTTTTATCAGTCCTTGACATTTGTTCACTATGGTGAAGCAAGCTTGAATTAACCTGCTCCATGTTGTTCATTGTAAAGGCATTCTGGAGCTGGCTAACAGTATCTTCCATGACGACTAGTTTCTGCTGCAGAGCTGTGATCTCAGTCTCCTTCTGGGTCAAAAGGCACTGCTGATCTCTAGTTACCTACAAAATACAGACAAAAATGCCAGAGTCAACTTGCAACCAATACAAAAAATGAAAAACAATCAGGAAACACAAGGACTGGATCTGCTTGTATGTCACTCCACTCATTACACTTGTGGGCTACACAGGCCCATCTAAATAAACTTCAAATGCAGATACAAATGTTTAGAATAGTAGAGGAGATGAATGTGGCGTGTGTACTAGTGCAATTACCTTCTGTGAGTCTTCAATCTGTAGCTGCCACTGATTCTGATGGGTTTGAGACAGGTCTACCCATCCCATACTTTTACTGCGCAGGTATTCTTTGGCCTGAGAGACAGACATTGACAGCATTAACTAGTAATCATGGTTTTAATCTGAGTCAAAAGTGAAATCACTAACATTTTTGTTTTCTTGAAAGAGGTGAGAGAACAGACATTTGTTTAATCTCTGACAAGCCAAGGGCTTGCTCGGCTATCTACAACGATACACTGGGTAGAAGTTTACAGCATGAACCATTGCGAACAAAACCACATAAATTTTTTTTTGTTTGGTTAGGTTTTTTCCCCACTTATTTCACTTATTCCTGCCAGACCAACTACAGGATTAGAGTTCAAAATGAACCTGCTGTATGGTTTTTATCTAAACATTACCTGTTGTAGCTGAAGCTGCAGCTCCTGTATTTGGCCAGTCAACTGCTGGGCTTCCAACTGCACTTGGTCTCTGCTCATTAGTGCTGCCTGCAGATTAACACTCAGCTGTGATATGATCTCATTCCGCTTCTCCACTGCAGCCTGTAACTGCTGTAAGACAATAACAATGTTATCATCTTAAAGGAATAATTCAGCTAAAAGAATCAAATTTACACACATTTCCACTTATCAAAAGTAAAACTAGAACGGTGAGGCCAACATCGCCAACAAACATTAGAAGTCAGTATTAACCCATCTCAAAACTTCTCTTAGTCAATTTACTACATTCAGCTCTTCATTAAGGTCATCAGACTTCTCAGTGTGGTTTAGATCACAGTATGATCAAAACCAGGGCTGGAGAACACCGATTTTGGATAAGATAACCTTGATTTTATGATGACTATGAGGTTTGAGAGAAGTTTCGGGGCTGTATCTACAAAGGCGATCTAGGTGACTTGTATTGTTAGCCAGGTTAGCTCCAGTTCTAAACTAAAGAAGTAAAAATATGGACTCAAAAGAATGGTTCTGCAAATAAAACTTCAGAAGTAGTTTATCAGCAAACGTGTTTGAAGTAACACAAAAAAGTGTCACCACTAACATGTTTAGTGTAGGACTACTTCTTAAAAGCCCAAAGGAAGTAACATTACAGCAGACATAGCACATACACATGGGTGTAAATTTCATTTAACAGTAGGGGGGGGACAAAAAGTATAAAATGAGCAATTTTTGAAGGGGGCACAAATAATACAGTCAAATTGTACTTATAAATAAAAACTTTTAAAAAAAGTTTAAAATTTTATTTAAAATTAATAAATATACTTAAGAACAGAATAGAAATTGATTATACAAAAAAATACAGTGGGGTCAGTTCGGACATAGCACAGTGCTCATTTAGTAAATGCACAGCTAAACAATATACTAATTGTGGCCGTTAATGTTATGTTAACATTAAGCCAAGTCATCACAAATAAAACAATGCATGACGTGTTCGTTGCAGTTAGTTGCACTATGTAACAAGCTATTGTAAACAAGCTAGCATTAACTAGATAAGTAATATTTTAATCACTAATATAGCAGATTCAGGGAAAATTACATCAGTAATCAGCATTTTTCCCGCAACTAATTTATGAGTATGAGTTAATTCAACCGCAGTAAAGGGAGGAGGAACTCAACGGTTTCTAAATGCATTTTTTGCATTTGTTTTTTTTTTTTTCTACCTACACAATTATTTTAGGTATACATACATATTTTTCTTAATAGAGTGTGTTTTTTTTGGGGGGGGCAGGGGGGGGGGGGGGGGTGTTGGGGTGCACATGCACCAGTGTTCCTCACAAATTAATAACCATTCCTAGTCCTTCAAAGCATGGGTGGAATAGTCACATTATAAGCACTACACTGAGCCGAATCTTTGCAGAATTAAAATCCTTCAGAATCATTAAACAGATGCTTTGAGAAAGGATTTGAGAATTGGAGGGAATGAGGATAGAGAGAAAAAAAGGAAATCCAACTAATGACCAGAAAATGTACAGATGGCTTTGAAATATCCAGTTGGGCATAAAGCATGAGCACAAATTAGTTCATATGAACAAACACATCTAACCTAGATTGGAGAATCATGCCTCTATGTGCTATTTTGAGAGACTGCCATGTTGTGCATCTGCAGATCTCTTTTTGTGCAATAATACTTTTGCCAATACACAACATACTAGACAGATTAATACAAAATATTAATGGGAAAAGAAAACAATGAACGTTCTCAAACAGATGTGGCAAAATTACATAAACACGAGGTCACAAGTATTTTTTTTTTAACTATACTGTCTACCTTAAGTTGTTCTTTGCTTGTGTGCGTAATTATAATTTCGCCAAGAAGGTCATGGGCCTCAACCAGCTGCTCAGTGGAAACCTCTTCTCCAGGAAGGCAGCTTGGTTCCGGGGCATCTGTTTCATCTGTGTCCGTTCTATATTGGCAGGCCGCTGGATCACCAGTGATGTCATTAGGCTGCAACGACTCCTGAAGGGTACATCACATATGTTCATGTCTACACCTATGGCCATCACTAAGACACATTTGTTCAATCTATTTTACGGTTATTGGTTTGGATATCCTTATATCAAACAAATATCGCTCAACATTGAAGGAAATTTTACTATGGAAATTATTCTGCAGGACAAATATAATCTCTAAAAGGCAAAAATTCAAATTGTATTACTACTGCCTACATACATTAAATTAAACTAGAAATGGCACAATTGTTTAAAATCTATGAAACCTTAGATGCTTGTCTACAGTGAATGTCTCATTTTAATGTTATTGTTTCTTAAACTTGATTTTTTAGACTTGAGTGCTCAGTTTTCACCGTTCAACAACTAAAATTAGCTACAAAACAATCTACGTAATAATACACAATGCACTGATCCCCAAAGTATAAGCCCAAGCAACTTGTCTGGGTGTTCTAGTACTGCTGCATAAAAAGGCAAGTAACGATCAAACAGCAAAATCATAGCAAAGGTGGTCTACACTAGAGATGTCCAACAAAAATACAAACCATTGTAATATCTGCCTGTGGTTTGAGTGCATCAGCTCACATTTGATTAAAAACACTAACTAAAACAAACACTAATGTCCTCAAACATCAGACAAAGCTCACTTTTCTCCACCTCATTATTAATTGACAAAATGGTTTGGCTTAACCACAGTATTTAAGGTAGATTACAATACAGTCTGATGTCAAACTGCTCAAAACACCCCCTATGGTTCAGTATGCACAAATCGTTTTGCTTATTGCCTTGTAGTCTACATGTAGGTTGTACATTCAGAGCCTCTTAATGCTTAACATGGTATTATTTTCAAGAGATATTGGAAAATGCCTTTCAGCCAATAACAATGCAAGACAGGACTTAAATGTGGTATAATTTACAAAACTATTTGGGCTTTTTCGTATCCAAAACATGAACAAAACTTGACAGCAGGATGGCTAGGTTAGCTGATGACGCGAACAGGCTTTAAGACCAAATACTTACAAGAAAAACTACAGAACACAGTAAAGTGGTTACATACATGTTCTTTGAGCTAAAACTCTATGGCATGGTTTCCCAGACAGGGATTAAGACTAGTCTTGGATTATATTTCTCTTTCAATGGAAAATCACCATTCTTCTTACTGTTTAGTGCAGGACTAGGCTTAATCCCCATCTGGGAAACTGCTCCTACGTGTTTAAGATATAATGTGGCATCCCTCACAGATTTCTTGTTCCTCATTCTGATATTAAGAACCACTCCCAAAAGACAAATATTTTAAAAAAGCAGATAAAATCTATTCTGAGTCATCAAATTAGGGTCACACTACAGCTGGGCGGTAGGACCAAAAACTTTTATCACGGTATTTTTCAAAATGATACCGTTTCACGATATAGGACAGTAGTAGAACTCCAGCCGCACGGATCTTTCATAAATGGTCGTCACGCTCTTTTCATAAAACCTCCGCTGGAATTTTTCAGAAGTTAAATTTAAATAACATGTAAAAATGCCACTAGTGGTGATTTAAAGATGGTGTCACACACACAAGAAAAATGTCAAATCTTCTTTTATTTTAGGTCATATAAACAAAAGTATAGTTTTAGTTTTTGTTCCACTCTTTTGGACTAAATGCTATACGTCCATTCCGTGACACGAAGAGCTAATTGCTAAAGGGTAAACACATGCATGTTTCTTCGTAATGCTGAGATAGAAACGTAGTTTTGGAATTATTTAGCCCTTAGTCTTTGCCCCGTATGATCCTGTTGCTGTAAAGAATCACACACTTATCTTTAGAATCAGACTAACTGGAACTAAACAGTAGGTATATTACTGTATTTAAAAGTAATATTTAAAGAAATTCCATGCACATAAGAAGCTAAAAATAAGACATCGCACAAATACGCACTCCCTAAAAGTAATATTTTACACCCTATAATCCACAAGCTGTTTATCTCACATGTGACTCTCAGATGGCGCTTCAGCGCTCAATCTAATGAAAAGTTCCGGTGCAGCAGTGAAAAAAGTCCCCCTCAAACACTTTCTAGCGCCGCCACTTTTCAAACGTTCTTTAGGCTATTTAAACCTGTACTGCGTTATAAGACCAGTTTTCGGTATGAACCGACATACCATCCAGGGCTAGGTCACACGTCCAGATATTCAAAATCCAGTCACCCACAAAAGCGCCAAATTATTTTTTCAGATTTGAGTCACCTATCTGAATGCAGTCTATATCAGCTACCATGCTCAACCTATTTACACCACTACCACACAGGAAGAACTACAGAGCCATCATGACATTATACAATGTGAATGCAATATTTCAAGTTAGATTTATTAATGGTCTGGATCCATCCTTTAGATCTATCCTTCCTGGTGGTCCACTGATTTCTGCTGATATTGGCCCAGTTTTGTGTAAAATCACACACTAAGCTTTATAATTAACGTGATTGCATAGAATCAAACCTCAGAATCTTCCTTGTTCTGTCCATGGGAGTGGTCAGTTTGGGGATCCTCTAGGTGGCACTCTTGCGCTGAACGGTCATTCGTCTGGACATTCTGGCCCTTCCTCTTCTGCGTCTTTTTCTGCGCATTCGTACTGTCACTTTTCGCCCGCCGCTGTCTAAAGTGCGCAAGCTGCGCCACAGGTTGAGGGACAGATAGAAGGAGAGGTACGTCAGGATGAAGTAGCAGGAATATACAATCAACATGCTGCCCATGAAGGATCAGTCATGTCAAAAGTGAAGACGACACTGTCCATCAACACGCCTGCATCGCCACATTTCTCCTGACCATTTCTAAAAGGAAAACACCACATTGCCAGAGGCTCCAGTCAAAGCAAAAAGCAGCAGCAGCAGAAGGTGGTAGTCTCATTTCAGAAACATTGGAGGTCCATTAACAGAAGCAAACTAACATCCAGAACGAGCCTCTTTTCAGAACACCAGAAATCTTCAGCTCCTACAGGTCTGCATAACATTTCTGTAAAATACGTCACTTCCAATCTCTCACAACAGCAAACCCTTGGAGGAAGCACAAGAGTTCTCACATTTCACCGGAGTCCAGCAG
The DNA here is from genome assembly GCA_037577145.1 of Brachypetersius gabonensis. Taxonomy (NCBI): domain Eukaryota; kingdom Metazoa; phylum Chordata; class Actinopteri; order Characiformes; family Alestidae; genus Brachypetersius; species Brachypetersius gabonensis. The sequence continues at coordinate 2,345,688 of JBBJLR010000111.1, forward strand.
TATACTCAGTTTTTCAACCCATCTCTCCGCAGCTTCCTTAAGCAGCTTACTCCAGATTAGCGCACTTCTGAAAGGGGTCCCCCGTAGACTGAGCGCATCCCTGACCCTGTTTACATAACGACACGCCCATATTCCCATAATCATTCAGTACCACAGCAGAAATCACTCAGCTGTGAATCAGAGTCACCCAATTCCAGAACTTCTAACTGGAACACAGTTCGCTAGGTCTCAGAACTCAACAAAAAAAAGCTTAAAATGTAAGATGGAAAGGGGGAGGAGCGAATCATGCAAATCACTCATGTAAACCAGCGCATCAAAACATGGTCAAGCAGTGTTGCCACTCAGAACTGCCCCCCAGGTTGTCTTGCACTACTGACCCAGATTTTACCAGAAAGAGGCAGGAATTAGTCTACAAGAGCAGGCAGTTCCACTAGATTATATGTGCCCTCCTTTCAGCAAATATGTGCACAGCCAGTTTATTCCGCACCCACTGTCATGTCAGATCACACAGAGCTGCAGCTGGAGCCTCAAGCATGAGCCACAAACAGCAAGTGCATCAGTCATAAGCAACTTCAGTGATTCAGTGTTTGTAACATTCAATGAAGAGCACTGCAGATTAAGGAAACCACACAAATGTTCAAGATTAATGTCTTTTAACATTCCTGCATTTTATGGCTTACTATTAAATCAAAACTAAAATATACAAAGGGCTCTTAAGCAGAGCACAACTGTCTAAAAACTGACTCCATCACAAAGAGAGCACAGCTGACTTTGTTCTCACTCCTCTTAAATTGGAAGAATAAAGTTGGCAGGAAATCTGAGAGAGAAAAAAATGCAAAAAAATTGCAAGTAAAAAAGTAAACAAAAAGGAAAAAGCTTTTTAATGTCAAGTGTGGAGGAGCTATACACCGTTCTCTCATCTATATGAAATTTGAAGGGTCTCATGGCTAGATTGTGCTATCCATAGGATCTAAAAACTATGATCAACTGATTTAATTCTGTTATACATGAAATAAACCAAGCATTTTAAAGCCATGAGTTCATGAGTTAAAAGTCCTCTTATGACATTTGCGGGGGTTTATATGTCAGACATAATCCACTTTCATATTCAATTTTTCTAAACTAGCTTTATCCCCTAGAATTAAACGGACTACTGCTATGCCTTTAAGGATAATAAGTTAACCACCACATTCACACTCTGTCCTGAATGACTGCCTGCATCCAACAGGCAGTCTAGCAAGTGTTGCTGAACTGCTGTATATGTATGTAAAAAAGTAGCTTTTTTGTGACCTCACAAAAGAAAGCAATTCAAAGCAAGGTGATTTGCAGCTTAGTGCAAATCATTAATATATAAACACGTTACATAACTTATTGTAAAAAACGGGAGGAAAATTTGATTTTCCACGATGTGAGCCCTTGAATAATAAAAGCAGGAATTGTAATAAAAACGCTGCTTTCAAGTGCATTTACATTTTATATGTATAGAAATTCAGTGCCTCGGAGTGGCAGAAAATAGATGTTTGCCTGAGAATAATATGATGCAGTGATTTTGAAAGGTACGACCTGAACAAAAGTCACAGGCATTGGGAACCAAAGTCACAGGCACATTTACTGACTCCGCTCCAGAAGCAGCTTCATAAGACAGAGCAACGGATGCCTGGCTGTTCTCACGTTCATCGCGCTGAACCGCCAGGAGTTCAGTTTATCCTTAACAATCAGCCTTCTAAGCATATTAACAGAATATTCACTGTTAATACTGAAGAAAAAAAAAACATTTACTGTACCCAGTATATTAGTCATAGCCAAGCCTGTAAACTACCGCCTTCTATTGTTAGTTTTCCTTTTTCTCTTTGGGTCAGAGGAGGATGGGTTCTCCTTTGGAGTCTTGGTTCCTGCCGAGGTTTCTTCGATCAGCTTTAGAGGGCTTCTATTGCTCACCGCAGGCTCGGACATGGATTCTGTAAAGATGTTTCCTTACAAAAAACGCTGTGTAAATAAAACTGAATTGAATGAACTTGCCAGGGGCATTGACGCCATCAATTCAGCTGGCTTTCTCAAACATGCACCATCACATCTGAGTGAGAAATCATCAGTTATGTTTATGTGAGCAGCTAACGGTGCATAATATTGATAGAAATGAAACTATAACGTTGACTCCTGCAAGCTGAGGTCATCAAATTTAACCAGCACATAACAAACTTACTGCTCCACCTAAATATGATCCAAAAAGATAACAAGCACTAGAAGTTAAAGTAAAATGGACTGGGCAACACGTTTTGGAAAACTGATTTAAGATCATCAAGTTAACAGCACCAAACTTAGTTAGCAAACAAAGCTCACTAAAGCTAACTAGCTTTAGTGAGGCTAAAGGGGCTATTTAAACACACCTTTGCTCTTCCGGCCTCTAGTTTTCGTTGCCTTTCATCTTGTTCCATCGCTTGAAGTAAGCAAGCTCATAGAGAGTGAGCAAATGTGAGCAAATGTGAAGTTTGCCTTCATAAAATAATCGTACGTCTCCTTCGCTAAGTTAGAATAACTGTCAGTCCCAGTTTCAACATGGCCGCGAAGCGTTGATAGCCCCTCCCTTACGAAACCCTGAGCGAGCTGCAGCCAATCAGAACGATTGATGCAAATATCTCAGCCAATAAGCTCGCAGCCACAGACACCTGCGTTGTTAAAAAAAAAACATTTTCTGTTACTACGCCTATTAGGAAAATACGTGGACAACAACACACACCGTGTAATAAGTAAAAATGCGATGAATTGATAAACAGGTTTATTCAGTGTTCGTGTAAATAGTTCTGATTCATTTACAAGTTTTCAAATGGCCAATCTCGGCCTCCACTGGTTGGAGGGGTGTTGCCCCGCCCCGGCTATAGGAAAAAGCCCGCGCCAGCCCGGGGAAAAAAGTGTAGCCAATAGCAACTCAAGACATAAAAAGAGCTCAACTGAAAATATTTGTCTTATAGTTAGAGGTTAAATCAGCTTGTTGCTTTATACCATATAGATAAAGGATTGGGACACACCTTTTTGCGCTAGGCCCCTCCATGAAAGACAATCTTACTGCTCCGGCATACCAAGACATTTTGGACAGCACCATGTATCCAACTTTGTGGGCACAGTTTAGGGAAGAACTTTTTCTGTTCCAGTATTTTTGTTCCCCAGTGCACAAAGCAAGTTCCATAAAGACATGGTTGGATGAGTTCGGTGTGGAAGACCTTGACTGGCCCGCACAGTCAAGTTCTTCCTGGCCTGCTGTGGAAGAACTTGACTGGTCTTGATCTCAACCCCATCCAACACCTTTGGGATAAACTGGAACGGAGATTGTGCACCAGGCCTTCTCGTCCAACTTCAGTGTCTGACCTCATAAATGCTCTACAGATGAATGAGCACAAATTCCCACTCTAAAATCATGTGGAAAACCTTCCAATACTTTATATTAAGGTCTATGTATATGAATGCAATGTCATTAAAGTCCCTTTTAGTGTAATGGTCAGTCACAATTCCTTTGTCCATTTAGTGTAGAAACCAGACCTTTCTGGATTGCCTGTTCTTTAAGAGGAATTCCATCAGTATGTCTACTGTTCTGCATGATTCAATGCCTGAACTGTAAATAAAGTTATTCATAGCGGTGTGATGTTAAATGGTTTAGTGCGAAGAAACTAACTGACTGATTTCTTTAGATTGTAGGAAGTGTCTCTCAATATGTGATTAGCTTTGTACTTGTATTCTCATAGACATGTGAAACATCAGCCCAAGTTCCATTTCAAATAAAAATTCTAGCCAAGTACTGAGCAGTTACCCGGAGTATCCTTAACTTCTGGCTTTTAAGTACACAGGACTTGGGTAGTCAGAATTTGTCAAAATGGACAGAATGTGTTTCACACTAAATAGGAGCATGTGTGTGGATTTGTGTTTTGTGTAATTAATGATAAGACCAGGTTCTTTATTAGGGCAATAAATGCGTCATGTGTTCTTTGAGCTAGAGCACAAGAGAAGTCTACCTTCACTCTTTTAATGTTTGAATTTTTGGTCTTGGTTAATAAGACTGCATGCCTATTTACAGTATTGATATTAATATCTGGTCATAGATACGTTCAAAATCTGTTGAACTGTAGCACTAACTCTTTCTAAAGTCTGACAAGTCCTGAGGTGGCCTATAAAATTTATGCGAATTGGAGCTTTCAAACTTTTTGTCTTTCAAATAGATATCAGGTTGTTAAGGAGGGTCCAAATCAGTTGTTAAACTGTAGAAGTTCATGCCTCAGTCACACAAACACAGCTCTGCCTGTAGCACAGCAACAGCAGTGCAGGGCAGGGCCAGTTTCAGGAACACAGGTGTGTTTCTGGCAACCAAGAAAAAAAAACAAAAAACTAGCATGTGTGGAGGCCTGAACCACTCTGAGAGTTTGAATAAGGATGTTGGGCTTGATAGAAAGCGTGGACATTAAACAAAAAACTGTAAATTGGTGCTGTGCATTTAATTCTGTGTAATTCACAAGATAAAGTGTTTTACTATAATGGAGGATCCAATCGTCGACCAAATGGCTCGTCTGAAATTAAAACTGCTGGAAAAGGTGAGAGAATATCATTTGTTTTGTAAAATAACCTGTGAATGCTAATTTTATAATACTTTTTTTTTAACTAATGTGTAATTTACAGTTTTCTCCTGCTGATGTCATAACTTGTTTGAAATGTGCTTTTGGGATTTTAATGTTTCACATCAGAGGCTGGAAAACGAGAGAGAAGCTCATGGTGAAAGAGGACATTCTGCACTTTCTACAAGTAATGTCAACTCTACAGTGCAAGCTACCCATTTTAATAATGACCCAAAACAGCTGATTCATTTTGTATTTACTTTTAAGGGATGTATACATTTTGTCATAGTGACTCATGTGCGTGAATAGGTCATGTATTATGAATTAATACATATTCAAACAAATATACTGGCCAGAAAGTGTAAGGCTCTTTGTTTCTATTCATTCACTTCCCCACTGTTAATTTTGAGGCTTTAGAGACATTTACCTTATTTGTTTAACATTTTTTCCAGCAGAACTTGATTTCGTTCAATTTTTTTATTATTCATACATTATACAGGTTCCTTTTATTTTCCAGTGCTTGTTTAAAAGGGACAATCAAAGAGATATGAACGTTTGGTTAACAGAATGCTTTGCAAACCTGTGAGAGACATAAACTCTTTTGATACAGGAAGTTATGATGGACACACTGACGCATTACACAGCGCTCTGAGACGCAAGAGAGACTTACTGCGGAGACTGAGGGTACCATCACCATAATCACTAGAGCATTTCAGCACCTAATATAAAGCATTTTGAGCCATACAGCATATTATCATAGTGCACTATTTTTCATTATCATTTATGTGATGTATGATAACGATATAACGCAGTGCATAGTGAATATTATAATGTATTATTATGCAGTATATAACGGAGGCCCTGAATGTCAAAACACGATATTTGAAAAAACAACAACAAAAACACACAGAAAACACAGTGAGGTTTAAAACAACAACAAAAACACGCAGAAAACACAGTGCAGTTTAAAAACACATTTAATTCAGTCATTCAGTGTATTATCATATACTGTTTTATTATAGTGTATTTTCATGTAGTGTATTATTGTATAATATATATATAAACTGTATAATCATTGACATTATAATATAATACACATTATAATAAATCAGTGTATTATCATATAGAGTGTTTAAATATTTTGTATTTTCGTATTATATTATGTGGTGTATTATCATACAGTGTATCATACTGTATAGCCCAACACATCATGTCTGATGTTTCTGTGTGTGAATGGATGCGTGGAGACAGGAGCAGCACATGTTAGATGAATTAGGAAGGCCACACACCTGGGCTGGACCCCGCAGGCAGCAGCATTATGAATCTTTCCCTTTCCAAGCTCCTCCTGCACCTCCTGTTCACATCTACCAATCACCTCCTCCTGTTGCCCCTCCTGCTACACATCTACCGCCACCTCCCCAAGCTCCTCCTCCACCCCGTATCATCCAACAGACTGTGAGACAATAGAACATTCCCAATGTACTATAGTCTGTTTAGTTCACCTGGTTGGCCAAAAGATTATATTTCCTTTGAAGCTTTTCTTTTCTCTTGCAGTCTTGATACCCTAACAAAGTGTGTTTTAAAAAAGTTCTTAATCCTGTTCCCATGGCAATGGTTTCAAACACCCTTTAAATCAACAAACCTGATCCAGTTAGTCCTTTATGAGATGGCTCAAGGGTGCTGGGGCAGGGAATGGATGGTAATTTGAAGAACGGTACATTTCTAAATACGCTGAAATTACTATTTTGATAGTCCTTGTATTAAACAGTTGTGAGAAAAAGTTTGTGCAACCCTGGTACAATGACGTTTGTTGATTTTCCAAGTGAAAATAAGCACACAGAAAACACATTCCTGTACATTTTAATGCATTTCTATTACATTTCTAAAATTAATCTTTTTTTTCAGTGTATTATACTTAAAAAAATGCTATAAAACGTAATGAATCAGTTGATTCCTTATTCTGGATGTGTTCATAGCGGAAATCAACAAAATGTCAATTTACTATACAGGCTATACAGACAAAATCAGCATGTGATATAAACTGATATTACATTAAACATGCTATCTATTATGACCATTACCAGCAACTGTAACGTGGTACTGTTAAATTACTGAGTAAAATGTGTCATAAAATCTCAGGGCAGCAATCAATGACTGCAATGTCATGTTAATGGCATTTTTATGTCACTTTTACAAGGCACTGCAAATACTTCCCAATGTTACACCTGCATTGTCCACATAATTTTCAGAGGTACTGTAGCAAAATCCTCTTAATTACTGAGTGACTGAGCACTGTGATTTTCTTTCTATTAATAACTAATTTTAGTCTCTTCTTCTTCAGATTCCACAGCAGCCTGCCACCATTATCCAGCAGCTGCCACAGCAACAGCCCCTAATAGCTCAGATTCCACCCCCTCTGCATGTCCCACCCAGATCAGGCAGCATTAAAGAAGGTTAAACACACAAACTTACACTTCATGAGCTTCTCTTACCCTCTAGGCCAAATATACAGGTGTACAGTTAGTCCTTTGTTTATTTGTTGCCCAAGTGCATAATTTCTCAGCAACTCTGTGCCACATAGGACAGCTTCTTGACACAGGACCACTGTTGAACAAATGATATTTGGGTAGCAGCATTCTCAGTTCATTAACATTGACATAGAGGCATAGTGGTGGGTGGTGGTTGTAAAAGTGTTTTAGGTACGGTCATGTTGCTGATTTTTAGCAGTCCGCCACCCTGTAATATCCAGAAACTGGCCATTGATGAGGGGCAAAGGCAAGATAACACAAACTGGGCATAGAACAGGGGTCCTAAAGTCTCTAAATGTACAACAGCAATGTGGACCTACAAAGTAGAGACTTCTGTCTGGTTTGATTGTTTATTTTCATTTATTTATATGACTCGATTCATTTAATGTCCCTCATGGCGCATGTCACATAGTATGAGACAATCAAAAAAGTTGTGATAGGTACATTTTTAAAAAAATGAATTCCTGTTGGTTCCATGGATTATTTCTTAAAATAGTAAAATAAGATCATTTAACTTTATTTATCCTGATAGTTATTCTTGCGTCATTAACATGCTCAGACAAAAAAGACAGACAACAAAAATAGTGCAACACAATGACAAGAACATTAATGTAACAAATAATAGAGTAACACAGACACTGCTGTATGCAAAAGGCCGATTGGTAAATAATGAACATCTCGCCACGTAGAGACTGAAAGATTGTGATTTAAATTGATTCAATCTGATCTGCAGACATGGTGGAACTGATGCTGATGCAGAACGCCCAGATGCACCAGATCATTATGCACAATATGATGCTGAAGGCCCTTCCTCCAATGGCTTTTGCTCAGGGTGGTCCAGGCAGTCCGTACACAGGCCAGGTGACCTTTATCTAATGATGTTTCCCAATATTCTCTCATGATCTGATGGAGCTGCACTGTTTAACATAAACGTTCATTCAGGATATACTGTACACTTCTTTGATGCTCAGGAGAACGCTTTGAAGATCAGAGGAGGCTCCATTCACCATCATCATCACTACAACCCTCCGCCACTCCCTCCCATTGGCTACTCAGCTTGGCCGGCTGCAACGTCAGCAGAACGGGTCGGGGCCTATCAGCCGGCCGTTCATCATGTGACCGGCCCAGTGACTCTGCCTGCACTAAGCCCGTTAGTGTCAATATAATGAGCAACTAAAACAGAATCAATTAACTTATTTTCACACAATAATAATACACTTATAAGAATTAAGAACATATATCTTTGGTTATATATTTACTGCTTTCTCTCATCCTCCAGAATGACCATTCCTGGACTGAAGTGATGAAAACACACAAGACCACTCACACCCTTCACTGTTAATGTTCCTTTTTAGAACTGATCAAGGAATAAAGCTTTCTTGTAATGTTTGCTTACCAACACTTTTCACTTTCACTTATTAATCAGTGCTGTGGACGGTGTCTACCATTTAGATGTACTGACAGTCCAAGGCCAGCTAAGTTTACATGCAATTTTCTCATTTCAAGAAAATCGTGCAGGTATATATATA
>JBBJLR010000111.1:2356655-2367124 GCA_037577145.1 Brachypetersius gabonensis
TGAGGGGGTCTCTCTCTGTAGATGGGCTGAGGGGGTCTCTCTCTGTAGATGGGCTGAGGGGGTCTCTCTCTGTAGATGGGCAGTGGTAGTCTGTCTGTGGTCCTGCCTGCTCTCTGACCGGTGACGTTTTTGTGACGCGCGGAGTTGAGGGGTGGAGATAACAGATCACGCGCGGAGAAGTGAGTATCCACGAGCCCGGAGCGCGAGCCCGGAGAACCGTTGTGTTTGAATCAGGCGTGTTGTGGAACCAGCATAGTCCTGGCCTTACCGAGCGAGCGGCTGCCCCTTTCTCTCTGGTTTTCTGTAATGTATGAATGGATAGTTGACGGTCTGTCGTCGCTCTTCGTGCCTTTTTCTGGAGGGAGTCAAGCGGTGTGGCCTGCGGACAGTACCGGAGAGGAGAAAGCCCCCCTGCGGACCTCTACAGACACACAGCCCAAACAGGAACCCTACAGGCCTGCCAAGAGAAACTACCAGAGGTGAACACGCAATTCACATCAACGTTATCTATACTTTCAAACTGTCTTTTCTGTTTATCCTCGTCCTGGCCTGAATTCCAGCTTTTATGTGAAAACCTCAACCAGCGCGTTCTAGCTAACACAAGCTAGCCTGCTAATGCTAACAACATTCGGCTGTCAGACTAGCTGACAAAACGAGACTTTGTTGTTTATTTCACCAGTTGTTCGAATATGTAAAATAAGTTATCGGTTACACATTCGGAGCCCTGTCAAAATAAACAAAAACTCTAGATTTTTTAGATAGCCTAACAAGCAAGCGTTAGCAGGCTAGCTTGTCAGGTTAGCTGACAGAAGAAGACTGCCTCTATTATTTTGATGAATGTGGAATCGACAGTAGCTTTTTTTAAGCTAGTACGGACGTTTTAAACAAGTTCTTACTCGTGATATCAAGCTAAATATAGGGTTGGCAAGCTCTCACACACTAAAGCTTATGTCAACAGTCCTGGCATTTCTCACAAACATAACAGTAAAAACGGCAAGCTGGTTGAGTAAATGAAGCAAAGTGAGCTAAGAAATAGCCCTAAGAATGGAGTTCACTTGATGAATTCCAGACGTAGAGAGCCGCTGTCCGTCAGAGTTTGGGCGATTTTCTTGCCCAGACATACCTGATTCGACTCAATATCTTAATGGACAGATGTAGTAGGTGATTCGTGTAAGCACAGTTACCAAACTGCGCTGGTCTCTGGACCTCAGGGACCACATTTTGCCATCCTGAGTTTACCTACTGTTATGAGCTGGATTTGCTGATTGCTTCTTCTCTCTAATGCAGTGTCCACAGTCCTGATGGTGTGTCAGAACACCTGGAGATCAAAAGACCAAGACGAGGTAACTTAATACCTGAATGACAGTGCATGCTAATGCACTCCTTACTAAACCATGCTGTCCTTTAATTCAGGTTCTGCCACTTTCCCCTTCTAATGATAGAGAAAAGTCCTGTTTGGTTCTGAAGAGGATCCCTTTTTATCTTTTCGGGGCACTGTTTTGTACACCTGAGTGATTTTGAGTCTCCTTTGGGATGCTTGTAATTTATCATCACATGTAATAACTCCAATAGCTGAATGTATACCAATATAAATTGTAAGTCCTTTGTTAATAAGCTGGAGTCACATGAACACTAACAAAAATGTGAACTGGCTGAAGCTGCCCAAGAAGTGAGGGCTTAATGTAGTGTTTTAGACAGTGATTTTTATTGTTGCTGATTAACACACTTGTGCCTCTGCAGATGTGATTGTCAGAGTTGTCAAGAAGACTTTTGCAGGAATTGCAGGGCTGCTTCGACTGCGACAGCACAAGCCGTGCCATTATGGAAATGACAAGGAGCAAAGAGGAACACAGGTTCAAATACACTACTATTTATAGAGGCTGACTTTGAATATTCGCCCAACTACATTTATTCATTACGGTACTGTTTTATATATTAGTATTGTATCTCTTGTTATAACGTGTTTTTTGGGGGGTGGGTTTCGTTTTTTCTTTTTTTTTACCTTTAACTCAGCTTGGACATGTGGCTTTGATTGGAATTGATGAAATTCACAGCAACAGTCTAAATAAATGGATGATCAGTGGTGATGTTAAAATGGGTAGGTGTGGTTTGATAACTTTCATGAGCTTCAAGCTACAGACTTGTGTATTTTTTCTACATTTTTTAAGCGAATTTATTGAGAATGGAATTCTCTTTGTGTATATCAGAAAAACAGAAAGAAATGGGACTGACTTGTAAAGAGAGGACTGTGTCAAATTTCTACCAGAATGTTCAGTCTTTCAAAAACAAGCCTGAGTAAGTGTTCATAATAAATGCAGAAAATGTATTAAGGTTGGCATACATTAAATGTGCTTACATTATCCTTGAATCTTCAACAAATGCACTGTTAATTATTTTAGAGGTGCAGTACTGTATATGGGGAACCAGGATAGGCAAAGAGAGCGGCTCCACAGGAGGTCACTACAGCTGCTGCCTTCCCGGACAGGAGTGGGGCTACCTGAGGTGGAGCCCCCCAGCCGCACCCACAAGCCCTGTCTTGCAGTGGAGGAGGTAAGCAATCCAGTGCCCCTGACACACAGGTGACTCTTTTGCTATCATTACTGATTGACATCTACAGTTTGGCTTCTAATTTAGGCACTGAAGGAAAGTGACAGAGAACACTACAGAAAGCTGGTGGAAATGGTGTCTGAGAAATACTCCAAAAATAAACCACTACCGTTTGGACGGATGAAACCACCAAAGTAGGAGCATGTTAAATGATTTTCATTTATTTAGCTTTGTGACTGATTTCCCTGCAGGTGTTAATAAGGTGTTGTCCTATTCTTTGATTTTGCAACTTAGCAAATTTCTTATTTCAAAAAGATGTTGCATTTGAGAGCATAAATAGTTAATGGTAAGCTTGTTGACGGAAAACACTAACACGTAAGTCTTAATTCTTCTAGCACATCTTTTCCCTTGGCTGGCCATAAGCCCTTTGGCCGTAGTGCAGAGATCAGTAAACCTGTTCCAATCAGAGGTGAGCTCGGCTGTGATTCTTTTGCTCTCTTGTGCTCTTACACATACCCATGCAGCATTTGGTGATACTTGTGTATTGCTTATGTTTCCCCTGTAGTTAATCCCAGTGTGTCGGTGTGGAGAGATTCAACTTCAACAAACTGCACAAAGGATAGGTAACTTAAATTTTTCCAGTTTTATCTTTTATTTTTCATAAGTTTTCTTCCATTTTGTTTGTGCTTCTGTGTGGCTGCTCTCATGTGTGTTATTTTTTACTGCAGATTGGTTGATGTTGCTTGCGGTGCACCTATCTGCGATGTAAGAGACAAAAAAACAGATGATCAGTCTCTCAAAAAGGCAGTGGTAAAGAGTGTTTCATTCTAATTCTAAACTGTCCTTTAGGAATGTGCTGTGGTTCTATGAGAAATGCTTTCTCTGTTTGTAAAGTGTCAGCGCAGCAATGACATTTCTCTAACTTTTTTGTTTTTCTCTTTCTTCTATCAGCCAGTAGATGTGGATCTCTCAGTGGAGGTAGAGACCAGGCTGAATCTAAAGGAGAGGAAAAAAGTTGCAGTGTCCCAGCCAGCTGCACAGACTCGGCCTGAACCCCTTTCTGACACAGGGAGGCGCTGTGAGGAAGAGTTCCCCAGACTGACTAAGGTGAATTACTGTGGTTCTTGTTGCACCATTCTTGGCATAAAATCAAAACACAGCTTTTTTGTTTTTAATTCATATGTGCATCTGTGCATTTTCGAGGTTTTCACTGTTATCATTTTGATGCATTGATTTTGGTCTCATGTTTGGGCAAATAATTTGAACTGTATGTTGTGGTGTTTTAGGAGATGCAGCATGAGGTTAGTGCTGCTCTTGCACATAGGGATCCAAACCTGGTCTTGAGCAGCGCTTTTAAATTGCGCATCACACAGCGGGATCTGGCAACCCTGCAGGAGGGCAGCTGGCTCAATGATGAGGTACCCACCAAAAGCTCAATGCGTACATGCTCAGATCTGCCCTTTGATTCTGGTCTTTGCATTGAACAGTTATCACAACTTCAAAATATTTTGAAAAGAGTGACAAAATGAGTGTACGTGTACATGTACCTTGATGCCATGTAAACAAAAAAGTTATCTACACATATTATGATAACACATTTATTAGTCCCACAAGTGGGAAATGGACAGTTAAGAGCAGCAAAAATAAAGAAAGCAATAAAATAAAAATGGTAATGGAAATAAGAATGATAATAGTCTTAGTATTTGAGCTATTATCCCTGTAATGAATGTGCAGAAACATTTATTTTTCCCTCTGTCTTTCTGTAAGGTGATAAATTTCTACCTAAACCTGGTGATGACCCGCAGTCAGCAAAAGGCAGGTATTAAAGTGTACTGCTTCAGCACATTCTTCTTCCCCAAGCTTCACGGAGGTGGCCATGGTGCCGTCCACCGCTGGACAAAAGCTGTTGACCTCTTTCTTTACGACATCATCATCATACCTCTGCACCTGGGTGTCCACTGGTCTCTCATAGTGAGTTGATTGCGTAAAATTGTGCATACTGATTTGGCATAACTCTGAATGTAGCATAAATGAATAAATTCATAGTGGATTTACAATATTTCTTTTGGGTTTTCACTCAAAAGCCTCTTTTTTCCTTTCTCCTTTAGGCTGTTGACTTTAGAACTAAATCTGTGAGGTCGTATGACTCCATGGGCCAAAGGCATGATGACATCTGTAACCTGATACTGTGAGTGACCTGGCTGTGCTTTTGCGGGAACAATCATTCTGGCAGAGATTATCAGAATAACAAACCATGCTAACCGCTTGCTTAACTCTCTCATAGGATGTATCTGAAAGAGGAGTACAAGGTGAAGAAAGGCAAAGATCTTGAAGTCTTAAAGTGGACAGTGACCAGCATGCGAGCCAGTGTAAGATTGACTGGAAACTTTTACATAGTTTTGAAATAGGGCTCTATGTTTAGCTTGCAGCATCTTGTACTTGGTTAAATGTAATGGTAATCAGGAACATTTTATTTTTTACTTTTTAGGAGGTCCCACAGCAGAAGAATGGGAGTGACTGTGGTGTGTTTGTATGCAAGTATGCTGACTACATTGCTTGTGGACGGCCCTTTACCTTCAGACAGGTAATTTGCGCATGATTGTTATTATAAGATGGTTGAGGGTTTGTTGTTTTTGTGTTTCCTTTTTTGAAGGGTCCATAATGCATAATTCCACCATTGGGATATTTACTATGTCATTACATGACCATCTCTTAATCCCTTAATGAAATAGGCCATTTTTGTTACTGTGCCTGTAAAGGCACACTGCTCTTAATTTTTTAAAGAAGGAACATTTGGGTTTTTTCATGAAGTGAATCTTCTAATGGTTATATTGTTCTGTATACTACATATTACTAATTATATCTCTGATTCTCTGTAGTGTCATATGCCATATTTCCGCAAGGCAATGATTTGGGAGATTCTGAAGCAGAGGCTACTGGAGTAAGAGGGCAATGAACTGACTGAACTTGACCAAAACCCAGGACCACAATTCATCCTCCACGTTTATTCAGATATTAGGAACAGATGAATGCTTTTGTTCTAGTATGTCTCTCCTGTCTTATTGTTTCCAATAAGCCTTTTTTTAAACCTGTCACTGGCATCTGTTGGCAAAGAGTGCTGATGGATTAGGTTAGACAGTAAGGTACTGGACTGCAATACGTAGAGGCAAATTCAGCAAGTGGAGTATTTTTTTAGGCAGCTTTGTGAATAATGCACCTCATTTATTCCTAGAATTGTCACCCTCTAGGGGTCAGTCTGTGTAGATGCAAGGCCCTATGAGCTTTAGGACTTCTTTTGTCTGAAGAGCTGAATGCACAGTGATGCAGTTCAGGATGGTCTTTGAGCATTGTGGGCAGAATTCACAGTTCTTTTTTCAGTGTGATTGGCCATGTAGACCGAACCTAATTTTCATTGTATCGTATCTTTACACACTGGCTGCCATGTGGATATGGAAAAATATAACCTATTTATTGCTGCAGAGGTGTGTCTCTTAATTTAGCTGGATGTGAAACATATCTTGGACTGTTAATTGCTGACAGCAATCGGAAGCAGTGGCAGAAGTGAATGTATATGAGAATTGTGGTACTTGAGCTGCATGTTGCAGTGAACGCAACAGTATTTATTCAGTGGACTGGTTTTGTCCTTATATGTAAATACAGAGACCCATCCCCAAGTGCCTTTATGCAACCATTTATCCTATTTGTTCTCTTTACTCTTCAGTTCTAATTAGAACAGTTTGAGTGTTGCGTATTGAAACTGGGACTGGAGATGCTTTGTGTGTGTTTGCCTGAACGCAGGTATTACACAGATCTGTATTACGGGATAGGAGTGTATGACAAGTGTGATGAAATTCTTATTTCATCTGTATTCCTATTTTTTATTTTAACATGCTGTATTAATAGTGCAAGTGTTGATTGCATTTATTTCTGACTGAACTGGAAACAATGGTCTTTTCTGAATGAAGCATTCAATTGTTGCACAGTCCAGGGGAGCAGAAAGTAGCATTTTCATCTTTTGCCAGTCAATTGCATTAGTGATGGCTCACTGTCGGTCTTGTGGCTGGTTACCGAATGTGTTTAGGAGCCTAATCAGGATATGACTGGTGTATGAAAGAAATCCACACTAACAGCCTTGGGCCTTTGTCAGAGTTCAACATTCCATACGTTTTACCTTTGTATATTGTTCATTCTTTCTGCCATTTAAGCTCTAAATTAAATATTCTACTTCTTGCTCCTTCTGTTGGAATTGTAAATTGAAGTAAGCAAAAACACTATTTATACACTTCTATTTTTGGTTGAGCTTAAGTATTAAATTATCTTAACCTGTCCCCATGTCTTGTGATCATTTGCAAGAGTGTGGAAAGTGAGGAAAATGGCAGCGTTTGAGGTGATTTGATGTACGTGTTACTAAAATGCTATTGAGGCATGTATATGTGCAGACTTGTTTTTCATGCAGATTGTTGGTAATTATTTTTTTAAGTAATAAATGATTGGGGAAAGCATTCCTGTCTGTGTTTATTTTTCTTGTTTTTGTTTTGGAATTTTTGGGGCATCTGGTGGCCTAGTGGTTTGTGAGTTGCCCCTGCAATCAGAAGATTGTGGGTTCGAATCCCAGGACTGCTAGTGTCATCACGGAGATACACTTGAGCAAGGTACTATCCTCCCACACTACTCCCTGGGTAGGTGGCAGCCCCCTGCTTGACTTGGTGAAAGGATTAAATGCAGAGAAATTATTTCACATTGTTTACATGGTGTGCTGAGTTTATGCATCACTAAAAGGGGCCACTAGTTTTAATTCAAAGGGAGTATTGGGTGTAATGATGCTCTTTCCTCACCAGGAGGAGCTGTAATGTTTAGTGTGGCACCAAAAATGGGCCCAGCCACTGGAAATGTCCCAACTGCTTTGGGAAAATGTTCTGAGAAACAAAGGCTTTTGAAGTTGTCTGCATAGCCAAAAAAATCACCTACAGAATGTTTCATCCTATTTTGCCTAAAGCCTAAGTGGTTGGTTGCAGCAGTGCTCTGTTAATAAAGGTCAATAAGGGTTAGCCAGACTCTCCTACTCCAGTCAAATGCTTTATTGTTTCAAAAAAAGGACAGCTCCGTAAAATTGACATAATACATAACTTCCCCACCCCTCCCCCAAAACAAACCGTAAACTGTAAGATTTAGGCTGCACACCCTGTTAATTCAAGCCTTTTCAGACCAGTGCCTCCTCTGCCATAGAGAAAACTGAGGTTAACGCAGTAAGTGTTCTTTCCCAGGTTTTCATCATCAAGGACAGCTAGTTTCAAATGCTCACGCTGGTAACCCTGCCCTGTTTAATGAGCAGGAAAGTAGGCCTGCATTGGTCTGAATTACTCACGGAAACAAAAACACAGCCTAGTTCTCACCTGAGAAAGGACAGAACCCATTTCCTGCCCTCACATGATCCACAAGTTAATTTATTAATAACCCTCAATTATTAAAGTACGGTGTGTGTGTGTGTGTGAGAGAGAAGTCAGCAGCTGCTGCTCACGTGTGGGTAAGAGGATCTGCTCAGTCTGCATGTCCACTGCCCTTCATATGATATCTTGGTAACAAAATAATCGCAACTCATATTCAGAAAAAGAATCTGGATCACGGCTGGTATGTAAACAACATGATGCGCACTATATTACAAGTGATATTATCAAATGGTAAAAATTGTGTTGATTTAATTATTTCTGTTCATTCCAAAACACTGAACGGCAGCTCTGTTCTCCTTTAAAAATGGCAGTTGCTTGCATGGGAAAAGTTGAAATGTTAAATTAAGTCTGAACAAATGTAACAGTAAATCTTCATTTAAAATATACCTTTTCATGCAGTCTGTCCTTAACACTCCCACTTTCAGTCACTCATTTTGCTGTTTCTCTAAACTGGAGCCTCTGAAAAAAAAACATTGAGTCATTGGCCACTTTAGTAGAAACCTTTACTTTTTAAATCCGCCTTGGTGGTGTAGAGTTTCAGACTGAAGCCTGTGTCCGTACTCAGTGCAGCTATGTAAAACTCCTCTGGCCCTTCATTCATTATCAGTCTCTGACCACAGAGCCACTCTTGGATGGATAGTTTTGGTTTCACTCTAGCAGTGGCCTGATGCATTTGTATGTGTGCTAAACACATTGCCATGCTACTTCCATGTCAGTGTCGCTGCTGGGTTGAGAATGGTCTATTATCGAAATAGTTTCTGGGCAAGAGTGGTCATATGGTCAGAATGCTGAATAAGGAGTCGATAAACTGTGCCTGACAACACACCCATACAGACGAGTTTGCAAATACAAAGTAGGCGCTTCTAATAAAGTGGACAGTGTTTTGGAAAGAGGTCTAGACTTCTAGATGTCCCCAGTTGACCTAAATATTTGGCCAGTGACCTTATAGTTTAGTTCCAGACTCCATACTGCTAATCTCTTTAGGCCTCTGCCTGCCCACTCATCACCGGGATTTGTGCCAGAGGTCAAAACATGGCACTGCATGCAGCCGGACGTACTTCTGGCTGCCGGATGTGCACTCCAGGCAGCCGTAGACGGTCTCGCGGCGCTGGTGGCCCATGCCGCAAAGGGCGCAGGGACCTTTGGGGATGTTGTGGTTGAGCAGGTTGACTCGTGTGTGCTTGTCTTCCCGCAGATAAGAGGTGGACAGGTCAGTCATGCTGGCTGCTTTCTCATAGTAGTCCGCCACATCGTCCATATACATGTCTGAATGGGTGAGCTCCTCAAACGTTCTGTCATCTGTAGATACAAGTGTGTTAGGGTGGTTTGGAGAAACATATATATCTACATATATTTATATATTTATATACCATAGACCAGTTTTCAATGATTTAAGGTTATTCTCCTTTGGAAATATTGTTTACTCTAAAGCCTACAGTCTGCCATCCACAGCGCATCATACATAAAATGTTTTGGGATCAATTTCCTGTAGTCCAGTGTTCAAGGCTTCATGACTACTACAGTGGTTGAGGTGACATAAGATCAAAACAAAAGCAGTATTTCGGACAACTGACACTCCCTGGAATGAGCCTTTATGATGTTTATGTAGGTGACATAGATCTTTATGAATATTCAGTAAAGTCTAAGTTTTTTTAGATTTGCACTTGAGCTATAAGACAAATGGAAGCTAATCAGAACCACAATCAGAAAACCTCATTGATCCTGGAGAAAATTGCTTATATGCTATCAATTAATATCATACAGACTGCATGCCTCCAGTGTTTGAGACTTCACTATGCGATGTACTGTTATCCAGAAAAAATGCATAGACGTATGGACAGTGTAAGAAACCATTTAAGCAAGTCTATTTGAGATCATTATTATTATTATTATTAATATTATTAAAATCATGATTAAGCTCAAGTTATTTGTTAGCTACAGTAAACTCACGACTGAAGTGCAATTCTAAAGAAGTAAACTTCAAGCATGTCTCATGTTTGGGATATTCCTTTCATCCTTTTTAAAATTATGGCTCTATAAATGAGAATTTGGGAATGGCACAATGGAGTACTACAATGGCAAACAAGCCTAAAAGCTCTAACAGGACTCAGACATACTACCTGCTCTGAAGGGGTTCCCATAAATGATCCCTGAGAGGAACCTTCGCAATCTGCCCACAGAAAACCTGCCGATGAACCCTCCAAGCTGCTCACGGATCTGTTCTTTCTCAAAGCCCCCCATCGACTCTGGCGCTACACATATATCTGTTTGGGGGGGGGTATGGTTTTCATACATATGCAGGATTACATAGCAGTAGCTATACATTACATTACAGTAATCAAATCGAATATATGCAACCATCGAATTTTTTGGAATAGAACATTGAGTCGATTTTCTCATCGAGTAATCGTATAAATCATACTTTTGTGTTTTTAAACAACTATATCAATAGTGGGTTATGCAACATGAAAGGCC
>JBBJLR010000111.1:2388195-2399056 GCA_037577145.1 Brachypetersius gabonensis
TTTCAGACACATGCACGTGCGCACACACACACACACACACACACACACACACACACACACACACACACACACACACATATATATATATAGTGTGTGTACATATATACACAGTTATTCACACACATTGATTGTTGATTATTTTGTTAGCACTCTATCCTTTTCATCAGTGATCAGGTATTATTTGAGTAGTGGATTTTTCTGGGTTCAGCAGTGATACTGTCATTGAAAATGTTAGAGGAATGTCAGTGTGCATGATTGTGCTGCAGAGTGTTTGCAGAGAAACTGACTCTAATGTGCAGTTGTAAACTAGAGACCCATCATTGTCAGTGGAACTGATAAGTTGCGTAAAGCTAAAATTAGGTTAACTTGCAACAAGTCAGTAATATGACAGAGCACACAGTGCTTCTGGCAGATCAAGAGATTTAGCTTGGGGGTTTGTTTGTGGGGGTCTGTTGCATTTGCGTTTTGTCAAGAGATCAGACCTTTTGAGTAGCTGAAATCCTTTAACGTTCTCTATTAAATCTCATTTAACTTCAGAAACTGGTCAAACATTTACAGAGTTGTTAAAAGAAGAGGTGATGCAAGTCAGTGGTAATCATACCCCATTCCCAGCTTTTTTAAAAACATGTAGCTGGCACAAAATTCAAAATTAGTGTATATTTTCCAAAAAACAGTTTGAACATTTGATATGCTGTCTTTGTACTATTTTCAATTGAGTATGGATTCGCATGATTTTTCAAGTCATTCAAAAAGGCCATCCCAGCTTTTTTGTAAACAGTTTTGTCTATATATTATCACTATCAGGTGATCACATATACATATAACATGCTTTTACTGAAGGTTTATGGAAAGATTATTATTTCACTGACAATATATTCTCTTCTATTAAGGGTGTGGCAGGTCCTCCTGGTTTTGATGGGGAGCCGGGTGTACCAGGTATGCCAGGAGAAGTTGGACCTGCCGGGCAGCCTTCATTACCAGGAGTGAGTGTTTTACCTTTTTTTCTATGGTTGTTATAATCACTATCATTTTTGTGCATGTAGTAGGGCTGGGCCAAATAATTTGGATACTTGAGGCTTTGTTTGTTACAATAATGTTTGATTCTGTATTTATTATTTGTAAGCCACAAAATTTGGAACATCAGTACCTTTAAAAAAAATATGGTTATTATATCTCAAAATGAGTTATATATAATTAATGCCTTTTTTAGTGTATACATCCATATTACCTCAGGCTATCCCATACTGAATATATTTTAAGCTGTAGTAAGGAATATACTTAAAATTATGGGAAATTAAAAGGTAAATATTATTTCTAAAATATCTATTACTATATCTTTATAAATTATGTTTGAAAAATATTATTTTCAGAGAAGATCATGAGGAGTTTGTAGGATGTGATTTTAGAGGTATTGTCTTAATCCTTTTAGAAATTGTCGATATAAGGCCTTTTATATGTTTATATGTTTATATGTAGAAAGGCTATAAAACCTCCAGTGTTTTTCTGAATGGTGCCAAAAGTTTCCCTTTCACACCAAATTAAATGTGCCTAAACCACTTGGTAAATGCCTGTGGGCAGCAGTTTGTGATGGTCTGGTTTATATAGGCAGTGTGAACGTTTTGGTTTGAAAAACTAGCATGGGATTGCTACCAATCTGGCAAGGACAATGAGAAAAGAGCTGCCGCATGAAGTGGTGGTTCTTTTAGAGGGGTGGTGGTGACCTAGTGGGTAGGATACTTGCCTCTGGACCAAGAGCTCATGGGTTTGATTCGTACTTTCAGCATGCCATGAGTGTGTGAGAACCTTAACCCACAAGTTGGTCCAGGGAGACTGCCCCCTGTAGTTAGGGAATGGACTAGGTTAGGGAATTTTATCTCTTTGGATAAAAACATCTGGCAATTATGTAAATGGCAGTGGCACAAAACTAGTGTCTTGCACTCCTGAATTAAATGACTGGATTATTACTGAATTTGAGCTTATTAAAATGTCCCTGTGTGTTAAATATAGATCTTTCTGTAATGTATGTAGCAAACAGTGCAGAGATGAAGATGACTGCATTTAAATGCATTGTTTTGTAGAGTCAGTTTGCCTCTCAGATGGCCTCAGGATTCCATGATGGGAAGTTGGGGATGGCAGGAATAGTCTCCGGATCGCCGGTAAGTACAGTGTTTATTTTACTTGACCGTAGATGGCTAGTTATATACACTGCATGGACAAAAGTATTGGGATGCCTGACTATTACACCAACAGGAACTTTTTATGACATCACATTCAAATACTTCAATATGGAGTTGGTCCCTCATTTGCGCTATAACAGCTTCCACTGTTATAACAGCTTTCCACAAGATTTTGGAATTTCTCTGGCAATTTGTGCCCATTCGTTCTGTAGAGAATTTATGTGTTCAGGCACTGATGTTGGACGAGAAGGTCGGGTTCGCAGTCTCTGTTCCAGTTTACCCCTAAGCTCAGTGCTTTGTGAAGACCAGTCAAGTTCTTCCATACTGAACTCACCCCGCCACGTCTTTATGGAGCTTGCCTTGTGCACTGGGACACAGTCATGCTGGAATAGAAAAGGTTCTTCCCCAAACTGTGTTCACAAAGTTGAAAACATGGCGTTGTCCCAAATGTCTTGGTATGCTAAAGCATTAAGAATTAAATAAATAATTAAATAATTAAGCTGAATTAAATAATTAAGAGGTATGTCCCATTACTTTTGTCCATTTAGAGTGTCTTAGAAATAAGATACAAAATGACAAGTCGTGATCTTGGTGATGAGTTTTTTCTCAGGCCTGAAAACCCGATTGAGTAATCAAATTCTTATTTGTTTGTTAATTTGTTATTACCTATCAGGGTGAACCAGGATCAAGAGGACATCCAGGACAAGCAGGTCCACCAGTAAGTCCAACATAAATCAAAAACCTAGATCTCCAGATCTCACAAGGATTTATATTGTATCTAAACAGTTTCCAGTGTACTGAAGTTCTCTGTGCTCTGTGTGTCCCTCCAGGGTCCTACTGGAGCACAAGGAGCTCCAGGAGATGCGGGTGAACCTGGACCCATGGTAAGAGAAAAAGGTAGCTGATGTCGTACAGAGATATTGAACGGTGCAGATAGGAGTACTTGTCAGTACCTAATGTGGATACTTTAAACACATGTATATGAAGCGGAAGATATTAATGTAGAGGAAGAGGAAGGTAGAGGAAGTTAATAATGTAGTTTTTGTTTCGTTACAGGGTCCTCATGGTCCAAGGGGTCCTGACGGTTCTCCTGGAAAGGCTGGCCCTGATGTAAGTACAGTTTTTTTCACTATGTACTACCAAATTAAACCTCTCTGTGTGGAAATAATTTTCATGATGTTCTTAAAAAATAGGACAATTTTTTTGCAGAGATTTTGTGGAAGAACCTTCAATTCACTAAATATATTTTATTGAGTAATTCTTAAAAAAAAATGTAATGCACAAGTGGATGTGAAGAACATTTAACAATATTAAAATAATCTCCACGAAATGTTCTATGCCGGTTAACATTTTCTAGTCATACATGCGTCCTAAGAACAGTTTAGAAACTTCTGTTTTCCAGAATGCAATGTTGTAATGTACAGCTAATACTCACAAAGTGAAAATGAATGAGGTTATCCGTGCTGTTCAGAAAACAGGCATGTGTGTCTTTTTTGTGGCAGGGTGAACCAGGACCTCCAGGAAAGGCTGGGGAAGTTGGATTTCCAGGCTCTCTGGTAAATTCATCCCTTTCATTTTTTATATTCTCTCAGTAGAGCTCAAATTAATTTTGTGTGAAAGCTTAGACCTGGTCCTAACAGTATGATTCTTGTTTTAAGGGGGGCAGAGGATTTCCAGGATTACCAGGTCAACCAGGATTGAAAGGACACAGGGTGAGCTGGAAGCATTCTTAGTGTAGTGAGCTGGGGCTTTCAAAATGTGTGCAGTTGCATTACATCCATGAAAAATTTTAGGGCTTATCTTTAATTCTAAAGTTATCTCGCCCCAGTCCTCGCCCCATCATTACTTTTGCTTTGCCATAGATTGCAAATATACTTATTTATTTACATTTTCCTCCCTCATTTAGTCATTCTCAATTCTCAGTCTCTTGCTAAGTCTAGCATCACATGATGCTACAAAGCTGGGAGGGTGAGGGCTGGCGCATACTTACTTGGAGACATGTGAAGTTCTAATATCTATGGGATATTTTGGGGAGTTTCTGGCAGTAACATCACGTGACCGGACATCTCAACATGCTCAGAGGAGAACACTACCTTTCTCTTATATCCTGTTTTAGTGAGTGAAAGATAATTATGTAAAATTACTCTGCTGTTGTTACTGTGACTTCTAAAGGTTATGTCATTCTTTGCAGCACAACATCGTTAATCCCACACGCTAGCTAGACCTCTCCCAGACTGCACTATACCATCAACATTGGGAGAGTGATACATGTGTTTCTTCAACTTGTGATGTCTTTCAGTGACAGCGCCAATGTTTAGGCAGTTACGCCAATCGGGAGCATCCAAAATAACTGCTTACCTTGAGTAAAATGTAACACTTGTTCAGATGAATACTAATACATCTTTTCATAATTTTAGGGACACACAGGTTTACAGGGGGCAAAAGGAGAGCCAGGTGTTGCTGGATCAAAGGTCAGATATGTACTTCACATTTTTAACAAGTGTATTAAAGTCAGCTTCAACATCATTTCTTTAGTGAGGGACAAAACAGGACATGTTTTCTGCAGGACATGTTTTCCCAGTTTAACACGAGCAGCAGACATTATAGACAACAGACAAATAATGCAACAACTATTAAACTGTACGAATGCTATACACTAAACTATCCTGTACAATATACAATAAGCATGGAAGAAATAGACTATTTTGTGTATATAATTATCAGTGGAATTGTAATGATCAGTATTGGTAATGATCCTAAGCCATGTAACCATTAGCGTTGTCAAATCTGCAAACACAGAGTAAAGTTTCTACGCATCTAAAGTGTGTGAAATATGAACTATAATTGTCTTATCAAAGAATCTGTGCTAAAAATATGAACTGTGATTGTTTGACTTTAGGGTGAATCAGGTGTTCCTGGTACAATGGGTCCTGTTGGTGAACGGGTAATGTAAAATCATTTTCATCATTATAAATCAATTATGAAGGAAAACACTTTTGTAAGGTTCAGTAGTTTTTCTCATGCTCAGTAATTGTATTTTGCTCTTACAGGGTCCACCTGGAATGCCTGGAGAAAGGGGTCGAATTGGCCCCACTGGACATGCGGTAAGATCCGTTTTTTAGCTATAGTACATTATTGCACTATAACTGCTTATCTATGCATGTTAATGCATTGTTCTCTGTAGGGTCCATAACTTGAATATTCACTGTTTTCTTCATAGGGAAAGCGTGGTACTGCAGGAAATGTTGGGAAACCAGGTCCACTGGTATGGCGATTGCTTATTCTGTTTCATGTCTTATTGTGTCAGTAAATACATTGCATAATGCAAAATTCACATCAAAGTCATGCATAAAAAACAGTTTCACAGGTGTTACTTGTTGTCAGTTAGTTGTTTTATTCCACACAGGGCCCTATGGGAATTAATGGAGCTCCAGGTTTTCCCGGTAGCCCTGGCGCAAAGGTTAGCATTATCATGTTCTCTTTTTGAAATTTCAAATTTCAGTGATCAGTAATTGGACTTCTTTATAATTCTTAGCAGGTCTTAATAGTCAAGATCACCTTTTAGCAATAAGTCATGATTCTAGAAGCGTAAGGATTGTAATGTGTGTATTCAAATGTGGTCTTTTTTTCTGTGTTTTTAAAGGGACAGCCAGGACCCACAGGCCCTCGTGGCACCAGTGGGCCCCAGGGCCCCAGGGGAGAGTCGGGACGCGCAGGCCTCCCTGGAGCTCAGGGCAACCAGGTTTGTCGTGTCTCACCTGTTCTCATAAAATACACTGAAGTTCCACCATCTGTCACATTTGTCGATGTTTTGACATACTGATGCATGTTACGCATGTTATCTTCATGTTGTTCATTCCAGGGACCTTCAGGCACGGATGGCCTTCCAGGGAGCAAAGGGCCAGCAGTAAGTCCTCATCTCTGATCCAGCAAGACCAAGCTATTAACATCTGTGTGTAGTGATGTTTTTTTAAGTAAAAAAGTCTGTCTTGTTGTAGGGCACTCCTGGCATGCAGGGTCCAGTTGGTCTGAATGGTCAGCCTGGCCCACCTGGACCTCAGGGAACCACTGGACCTGCTGGGGTCAAAGGTCAATTGGTAATGACGCACTTTTAAAGGAATATACTGAACGCTTTGGGACAGACATCTTAGTTAAAGGGGACATTTAGCAAAAAAACCCAAAAACAAATTCTCAGATATTTTAGAAATAAAAGAATTTGATGCTCTGTTTAAAAATGATTAAAGTGTCAAAACTTAATGTCACTTCTCAGTTTATGTGTATTTTGAATTCATCTTTTGTCATGGTTGTGATGTCATCATTTAAAAAAAAAAGTTGAATACAGACATTTTTTTCATTTACCAGCCCTTTAAATTGAATGCTCTCACAATCCCCAGTGCTTTTTAGGCTGTATTTTTCTGAAATGTGTCACTTTCATTATTTTCAATCCATCTGTACATGTAGAACACATCTGATATTAAATAATAAATAATGTTTGCTCATAGGGTGACTTGGGCGTTCCTGGTTTTAAAGGCGAGACTGGACCTAAAGGAGAAATTGTACGTTTTGATTTGAGGCATTTTTTAAATCTAATTATTTACTGTATGATGATGTCATGCTGTACCCTGTAAATCTGAATGCTATAACAGAACAATTCAGCTGTAATGACTGATTTAATTGTTATTAGGATGTTTGCTAGTTTGATTAAGCTTGTCTGTGTCACAGGGTCCACTTGGAGCTCAAGGAGAGCAGGGACCATTGGGAGAGGAAGGAAAACGTGGACCAAGAGGAGATGCAGGGTCTCTTGGGCCACCTGGCCCTGCTGGAGAAAGGGTGAGAGCAGTAATCAAATTTACTCTGTAAAACTACAATATCTCAAATTTTATTTGGAATAAAATAGCTTGTCTTGTTAAATTGTGTTTTTAGGGTGCTCCAGGTAATCGTGGTTTTCCCGGTGCTGATGGGTTGCCTGGACCTAAGGTAGTCAAAGTTTAACGTACTGAAAATTTCTCACCAATGGAATTAATAAAAGATTATATATTATATATCTTATACCAAACACGACTGACCCCTCACCGTTTGTAGAATAGGCTCAGAATGATGAGCGCTGCATTTTTGAATAGCTCCTCAGTGGTTTCTTACTGTAATTTCTCCAGGGTTCTCAAGGTGAACGGGGC
The DNA here is from genome assembly GCA_037577145.1 of Brachypetersius gabonensis. NCBI lineage: Eukaryota > Metazoa > Chordata > Actinopteri > Characiformes > Alestidae > Brachypetersius > Brachypetersius gabonensis. The sequence continues at coordinate 2,395,547 of JBBJLR010000111.1, forward strand.
TTTCCAGGCTCTTCAGGCATTAAAGGTGCCGCTGGGGACCCGGGCCGTCCTGGAGAAGCAGGCATTCCAGGTGCAAGGGTAAGAAAAAGAAAACATAATACATTTTCTCTCAAAGTGTGTCTCAATTAAACATCATTTTTCTTTGCTTCTCAAGGGTCTGACTGGTGTTCTTGGACTCCAAGGGCCAGAGGGGAAAATTGGACCACAGGTATTTATGAACAAACTCATAATGAGCTACATTAGGAAGTTAGGAAAAGTGTATTAATTTGAAAATGAAAGTCTTTAATAACACAATACACAAGATGACATACACGTTGAATGCCTAAGGCTGAGTTATTTTTAGGAATGAGTGCATCAGTATTTGAAAAACTGCACATTTACAAGCATGGCTGTTTGACTTAAAGTGAGGTCCAGCATGACTCTATAGAATAGTTTGGTGAGAAATTACTATAATAAATGTAACTGCAGATTTGAGTGTGCGTATTATGAACTGTTGTATGCAGGGAGCCCCGGGAGATGATGGTCATCCTGGTTCAGCTGGGTCCACCGGAGTTAGAGGCCTACCAGGTTCCATGGGTCTGCCTGGTCCAAAAGGCTTCAGTGTAACCACTACCTTTACAAAACACTTCTGTTTTTTAAAGCACTGTAGAAAGCCCTTCTAAGCACTGTAGGAAAATAATTTGGTACTTTATGGGACTTTTCCCCATGCCTTTGGTATAATAATGAAAGCTTTGACTTATCCATCTTTAACCATGTACCTTCCCATTTTAGCATCTGTTAACTGAAATCAATTTTTTTGGTTTTTGTATCCAGGGGGATCCAGGAAAAGCAGGAGAGCTTGGATCCGCTGGAGTTCCAGGGCAGAGAGTGAGTGTTTTGTCGTTAAGCACAGTATCAGATTACTTTCAGGAAAAGAATGGAATATGAGAGTAATAAAATAGTATGATGAGATGAGATGGAACCTCTGTATCACTCTTATAGGGTGCCAATGGGAAAGATGGAGAGGAGGGGCCTGCAGGGGCTGCTGGACCACCTGTAAGTGTCTAATGATGTGTCATACAATGGCCTATTTGCTGAGTTTCTGCTGCAGTGACCTGTACTATTTTCCAGCAGATTTTCCCTTTGATGTTCATCTGCTTTCTTTCAGGGTGTACCAGGGAAGAGAGGGGAGCAAGGGCCCCCTGGTCTGATAGGCTTTCAGGTATGTAAAAAAAAAAAAGGATTACTTGCTGATACTTAAAGATGGCATCCACATGCAAACAAAAACAGACTTGTGATTTGACACAAAAAAAGTAATTTGAAAATTACAGCAGACTATTAGAAACTGATGTAACTGGATGGTAAACTTAAATATAGCTCCTTAGGGTGACTGTTATAATGTTGAATTGAAATATTTTTCAGGGTTTACCAGGACCTGCCGGCCCACCTGGAGAGTCAGGGAAACCAGGCGATGAGGTGGGTGCACTGTTGTGGTCGACTGTACGTTTTTTGGCTGGATACTTTGCATGTAAACTGTACTAAAGTTTGTTCTTCTTTCAGGGAGTCCATGGTGAAGCAGGCCCCGCTGGGCAGACTGGTCCAAGAGTAAGCTGTTACCAAGACCTCTGTGCAACACTAGACAAATTAATGCTATCTATAATGTACTCGGATTACTGACAGTTCATTCATTTACTGACATTTAATTTCTTACTTGATAGGGTGAGCGTGGGACTCCAGGAGAGAGAGGAGATCCTGGTTCCAATGGTCTTCTTGGGCCTAAGGGAAGCCCAGGAACACCCGGGCCTGACGGACCAAAGGTAATTTTTTTGTGAAAGACGTGTCTTTTTCTCTCTGATTTCTGTCTGTGTGTTGTATTCAGACCACAGTTGCGGGTACTACAAGAAATGGCAGGTAAAAAAACGGGTAAAACAGGGGTTAATGTGTTAAAGGGTTTAAAATATCCACTATACATCATTTGAGTAGGTGTCAAAACTATTCATTTGATTTAGCGAGAAATGTAATTGAGCAGTTTGAAGTCCAAATGGTAAACTATTTGTATACTGTTCATTGTCAAAATAGTGACTTATGCAAGAGGCAAGAAAAATGCAAGACTTTGCTGCACATTTTCTGTAAATTTGGGTCTGGATCTGCCCTCTAAAGCATGTGTTTGTACCATCTATACGGGAAAATGCATGACTATAAATGAAACATTAAAAAAACAAACTGATATTTTATATAAAATCTACATCTAAATCAGAGCAAGTGCCTGGTATGATGCACAAGCTACAAATGGTGACTTAAGTGCTATTGATGAATCAGCTAGTCTTTCATTAACCACACTCGTCTCTTAAGTATGTATCATTTGTCAATGGCAGTGCCCATTTTACTTCTCATATACATATAATTTACATGAACCACACCCTGATTCACACAGGGATGAGCCAGTGAAAGGAAACATTCAGCAATGTTGTGTGTCATTGGCTCTGTGTCAACAGATCTGCCCCAGTTATGTACCTGATCTTCAAGTATTTCAACTAGAACTGCAATAGTGAATCAACTGATATAAAACTGATATATAAAACTGAAACTGATAGAAATTGATTATAAAATAGTTTGATATGAATTCCGTTATGAATGCATACTTGAATGGTCTGTTTGATGTAGCAAAGTCAAGTAGCACTGCTTGTGTTTTTATCTTTTTAATTATCATGTATAATTATTTTGAAATGTTTGTCTGAGCAACATGTATAGCTCTGGGAAAAAATAAGAGAGCCCTGCAAAAATGTTCAGTTTCTCAGGTTTTATCTTTTATAGGAGCACATGTTGAACTGAACAGCTTTGCCTTAGTTTTTAAGAACTGCTGATAATGTTTCTCCTAATTTCCAAATTAAAATATTGTTCTTTAAAGCATATTTTTAAAGGGAATGCCAAAACATCAAAATAAGAGAAATGATGCAGTGTGTGCAGAACTTGAAAAATTTAAAGAAAACAGATCTCCTGTTCACTCAAACAAAATGTCAATGAGTATCTTTGATGAACTTCTAGCAGTGTTTCACCATCCAACTAGTCTCATTGTGAGAGGAGAGAGTCGATTACAGCAGTACTTTTATATTTTTTCTCATTAAATAAGATGTGATTCAGGTGATCACTAATCAGTAGCTCATGAAGCAGAATGAGATGCTTGTGTAGGAATTTAACAGATGGAATGGTTGCCATATTCATCGAGATAAAATTTAGTAAAAAATAAATTGCAATGGACAGATTAGTTCATCCTCAAAATTGTTGTTATTTGCAGCCCTAATCTCAAATATATTTAGTATGTATTTGCCAAATTATGGCAAAGCGAGTGCAATTACAGTAATTCCCCAGTTTTACGCGGATTTAGTCACAGGCAGATTTTGGAGATCCGAGCTCATAGTTTTACGTGGAAATCCCCACAATAATGCGGAAACTTCAAATATCCTCCGCCTTTTTTTGCTTTTTTGTGGCAATAAATATATATTTTTTGGATGTTTTCACACAAGGGGACCC
>JBBJLR010000111.1:2401799-2421471 GCA_037577145.1 Brachypetersius gabonensis
CAAATATCCTCCGCCTTTTTTTGCTTTTTTGTGGCAATAAATATATATTTTTTGGATGTTTTCACACAAGGGGACCCATCCACCTTAAATTAAAAGTTGCGAATGCGGGTTTACCGTTACATTTTCTTTAAGGGTAATTCATTAAACATAAACATGAGTTTAAAAATGAAATTAAAGTTTCCCGGGAGCAGATTTGGGAGCATATTTAGGGTTTGCACTATAAAAATGTGCATTTTTAGGAATTTTTTTAACCAAAACGCAACACGGTTTTTCACTATACACGGGTGCTCTTGGAGCGTAACCTCGTGAAAAGCAGGAGATTACTGTATTATCAAATGTTATCCTTTTTTTGTTTGTTTATACATGATCATGATTGTATAGAAGAATGGTACATGACTGTCCCTTAAATGTGTGCTTGCTCTTTAGGGTAGTGCAGGTCCAGGAGGGATAGTGGGAGAACCCGGTCCACCTGGGCTTCAGGGAATGCCTGGAGAGCGAGGGATCCCTGGACCCGCTGGACCTAAAGGAGAGCGTGTAAGTCTGACTGGATAGTTTGAGCTGCTTGCAGAAAAAGTAAAAAAGCAGCTGTCCATTTTTGATTAAAGAGTGTGAATAAGAGGCATGGATAAACAGATAAATAAATCATTTTAAAATAATTGACCGCATGCAGATGATCAGGTCTAAAAACTGTTGAGAACAACAACAGCCAAGACTGAGTCTTACTCACTGTCATATCTTCATTCTGAATCTTTTATCAGTAGATTTTCTCATGCCACTGCCTGGTTGTTTCAGGGCGCTTTAGGTGAAAAAGGAGCTGAAGGAACTGCTGGAAATGATGGTTCTCGAGTGAGTGTGGATGGATTCCTACGCATGTCAAATATCTTTAACACTAGGAAAGAAATTTATTCACTTGGAGAAAAGAACAATGGTAACGTGTAATTCTCTTGTACTTTTGCACTTCTGTAGGGTCTTGCTGGGCCTGTTGGACCCCTTGGACCAGCTGGACCAGCTGGAGAAAAGGCAACAAGGCCCTCTTTAATTCATATTTGTTTAGTAGTTCATGTTACTCATTCTCTGCATATTTGCTTATTGATTGGATTTCTTAAATGTGTGATTTCAGGGAGAGGCAGGCCCCAGAGGACCTCCAGGACCTGCAGGTGCCAGAGCAGCAGCTGTGAGTGAGATGTGTCTCTTGCATCCAGGCTTTATATGTGCTATGTATCAAATATGTAACTTGTTAGTTCAGTGGCATGACAGTAGTTGACATAACAATAACCTTTCTGTGCCTTGCTAGGGTTCTCCTGGTCTGCCTGGTCCTACTGGTGCTGTTGGTTTTCCTGGACCACCTGTGAGTATTTCTATCCATCCATAAAGGAATTTTGAAAAGTGGCACACTGAGTTGATTGGTTTTGATGGTCGTGGTTTGTTTGTTCTTTTTTGCAGGGTCCTGATGGTCAGCCTGGCGTTAAAGGTGAGACAGGAGAGCCAGGTGGAAAGGGTGAGGCTGGGTCTCCAGGCCCTCAGGGAATGGCAGGAAAACCTGGATCACAGGTGAGTCTTTAAATCAGCGTTAAGCTATAAGCAATACCCTTAAGTGGGACATTAAAAAGATGTAACAAGTTAATCTGTTCTGTATGTTTTCCTTTTAGGGTTCTGTTGGTGTAGCTGGGCTGAAAGGAGGCAGAGGAACTCAGGGAGCTGCTGTAAGTCTCATCACAGTTACTCTTGAGAGTAATCACAGAAAAGGAGTCCCCTTCTACTTTAATCTTTATCTGTGTGTCATCAGGGCCCCAGTGGTTTCCCGGGACTTCCAGGAAGAGTAGGCCCCCCAGGCCCTGCTGTGAGTGTTCCCAGGAGTTCTTGTGCTTCTAAGTTCTCTCAAATATAACAAGACTTCATGATCAAATTTGTGCTTTTATATATATAAATTAAAATATTAAAATGAAAGTGCATATGGGAGTTTTATTTTGACTCCAACTGACACTCTTCCATGTTTTTGCCAGGGACCTGTTGGGGAGCCTGGTCCTCAAGGTTCTCCGGGAAAGGAGGGCCCCCATGGCCTGAGAGGAGATCATGGGGCTCCTGGGCGTCAAGGAGAGCGTGGAAACCCTGGACCTGCTGGAAACCCTGGCGATAAAGGAGATTCTGGAGAAGATGGGCCACCGGTAAACTCAATGGACAGTTTTCACTGTGGCACACTGAGGATAGAGCCTTTTAGTAAAATATAAGCAAGTTTTAATAGGAATTATAGTTGTAATACTGGCACCCTTATTCCAGAGGACAAGTAATTAGCAACAGCTCTAGATGATTTCTTCTAGATGATGTGTTTATAGATCAATTACAGCTCACTATTTTGCAAACAAAAGTTCGCTTGTACCATTTTTTATAACTGCTCCTGAATAATTTTAAATGTTTGAACCAATTAATATCTAATAATACACTTAATTAGAACATTCTGCCATTTAAGCCCTTTACAAAATGTTCCCCAAAAAAGCAGGGACTGAAAATGGCTGCATCACTAAGGAAGACAGACATCAAAGTCTTTGCCTACTGAAGACAAAATATGTGTCACAGTCTAATTTCAGTTAATGAACTAAGCTGGATTAGGTACATAAACCACAGTGGTCCTCCTTGTATTCTGCCAGTGCTTTACACTTTAAAATAATACTTACTTTAATTACTTGAAATACTTAAAACTTTACTCTTTTGTGTAATCTCAGGGCCCCGATGGGCCTCCAGGACCAGGAGGAACCCCAGGACAGAGAGGGTTGGTGGGTCTACCAGGTATGAGAGGAGAGCGTGGAATGGGGGGCCTCCCTGGACCTGCTGTAAGTACCCTAGTTCATAGCGACTAATCATTTAAAAAAATTTGGAAAGTCCTGTCCTCTTAATTAGCTTCACTACATCTGACAAGCTTTCAAGTCCTGTACATATACCACAGAGTTCAATGGCAAGGGTGGACAATTTACTGCCTAAAATACTCCAGTTTTAGAGAAATACATGCAGCATATCAGAGTGAGGTAGACAAAAAGGTCTCCAGCATGCATCTCGATTTTCTGTACACTGAATAGTGTATTTAGTATTAACCATTTTCTGAAAACGTTTAGAGAGTTATTTATTTTTTGACTTATACTATCTGGGTGTCCCAGAGTATTGTTTAAGAGCAACTGCTCTAGGCGACCTAATAGTGACCTAATAGTGATAAAAACACTACATTTTAATTTAATATAACTGTTTGTTTGAAGTACATAAAATACAAAATCCAATGATAACTTCTTAGCTATGGCATCAGTTAAAGGGGTTAAATTTGATTTATAGTTTTATACTACTAGGATATGGGGTATGTGATTTAGTAGTACCCACGCACCGCACTGGGACATACCGTAAGGTACTGAAAGCTTGTCAGAGGACTTAGTCATATTTACATTTGCTGAATTATGACAGCGAGCAAACTGTCAAGGTCAACACAAGTCACAGAGCAATTTCTAGGTTTGTTTTAACAGTGTGTGACTGCATCCATGCACTGAGTAGGTGCATGACTGACCTTAAGTCACAGAGTGGATACTTTTGAGCCACCACAGATAATTAATGGTAATTAGCTTAATAAAATGATCATAAGCATTCAAAGATCATTACTGGCATTTCAGAATGAGAAGGAATAAAAGACCTTTCAACACAAACCATTTTTTCTGTTCCTGAAGAAAATGCTAAATGTAAATACGTTTAAAAATAACGCATGACTTTTCCTTCAGGGTGCACCTGGAAAGCCAGGCACTACAGGTCCGCAGGGAGTTAAAGGTGCTTTAGGTCCTATTGGACTACCAGGATCAACTGGACCTCGTGGAGATGCCGGCCCAGAGGTTTGGCTTGTCACTCTCATACAGTTCATTCCGTTGTAATATTTGTAATGACATACATGTGTTTACATTGTGTTTTGTCTGTTTTGAAAGGGTCTCGCAGGAGCAGATGGAGTTTCTGGAGCTGATGGCACTGTTGGAATCAGAGTAAGCCATGAAATCCAAACCCAGTAAAATGACCTGTATAATAATATTTAACCAATTATACTGGATGTTTTAATATTTTTTAAGTAGATTTTCATTCTCTACTTGTGCATAGTTAGGCACAAACATAAAGTAAATTTGCTAAGTGTCTTTGGTTATTCTCAGGGGGACAGAGGAGATGCAGGACATGAGGGTCTACCAGGACCTCAGGGGTCCCCAGGAACACCAGGACCAGTAGGAACTCCTGGAGGTCCAGGATTAAGAGGGGCGCAAGTATGTTATGTGATACGCACAAGATTTGTAACCTCTGGTTCTTTCCATATCCAATAAATATGGAAACAAATCAATTGTTTATTTATTCAGATTTGCATTATTTTAGTGTTATGATCTAATGGTTCATCTTAATTACAGGGTTCAAGAGGTCCACCTGGTTCAGCTGGCCAACCAGGCACCAGAGGCAAAAAGGTTACACATTAATGCAATTCTTTATACACTCAGAAAGAAATGTTTGACCAGCATGAAAGTTCATATGGTTTTGTATTCTCTGATTGACCTTAGGGACCTCAAGGACCCCTGGGAGATAGAGGAGACAAAGGAGATTCAGGGGAAAGAGGTCAGAAAGGTCACCGTGGCTTTACTGGCCTGCAAGGCCTTCCAGGACCAGCTGTGAGTATCAGATGATTATAAAGTACACCACCTCTTATACTGAAATCAGTACAGATGGTCCTGACTGTCAGCCATGTCCTCTCAACACAGGGAGCTACAGGAGATGCGGGTGCAAGAGGAATCACTGGACCGAGTGGACAAAGAGTAAGTCCCTGTCGTTTATGTATACCACACCTCTAACATTAATATCAGTCATACAAGCAGCATAAGGACCAGGGGCGTGGCCAGTTAGGTCCAGGTATTTGTACCATATCGTTTGGTACAGGACGTTTGGTTCAGTGCGTATTGTGATCGGAATGAATATCGTGTAGCTTCAACCACGCATGTTATGTTGGCAAGTGGACCAAAACATGATCAAATAAAATGACAGTTTGTGACATACAGTGTTCCCTTTCCACTGCGAAAGAAAGAGCTTTAATCATCCTGAAGGAAATTCTTGTCACATGCTCATTGACACAAGAAAGAATAAAAGACAATGAGACAACAAAAAAAAGATAAACAGTGAAATCACAAGATCATTAGCGTAACAAATAACTGTGTAACATTCAATTAATTCACAGATTAAAAAGTTGAGTTTATTAAAGTATATTGCATCTGATTAAAAACAGATTGATGACTTAATCGCTTTCAAAGTTCCCTACAGAAAGAGAAGGAATGAGACAGTCTTATGGCCACAGAATTTCCTGTTCCGTGATATAGCCATAAATTAGTAACTTTGCAAGGTTACCTTGGAAATATGGGGACCACGACACCCCTAAACAACGGGGAGTAATGGAGGGGGGTCAAGCCCCTGATCCTAATGCTGCCCATATTACTATAGATATTTGAGCTCTGTTGTAGATTGTATATGCTGCTTCAAATCGAGCTGACTTTAATTGCTGTAATTATTATCAGGGCATTCCAGGGCCTGTTGGTCCTCCTGGTAAAGAAGGTAACATGGGTCTGCCTGGAGCAATAGGATCACCTGGATCTCGGGGTGTTCTTGGGGAGGATGGACCAGAGGTGAGAAGCTTGAATAAGACATTCTTCTTTGGAAAAAAAAATGTTTTCTGTGCAAAATAAACAAACATTTCATGAACATTTGACTAGTTAGGAATATCAGTTTGAGAGACTCTCAACACTACCTTTACACACAGTGCCAAAATGCATAAGTATGTTCTCTTAAGATTACTTAACAACATGATGCAGGAAAGTATAAGCCATTACATTAGTGCTGTAGCTCCCAAACTAAAGGAGTCAACTTCATATACCCAGTACATTTCACTGTAAACAGATAAAGCTGTATGAATCAGATGTTTCACTTAACTAATGCTTTATTTCGCTGTTCTATTAGGGTCCTCAAGGAGAACCCGGCCCTCCTGGTCCTCCTGGTCCGCCTGGGCCCCCGACTGCTGCTGTGGATGACCTTTTCGGTACGGCACTCGACTATGGCGATGATTTAGAACCTGAGGCCCCGCCCCCACCCCCAGAGTTTAACGAGGATGAGGCGAGACCCAATAACAACTCAGCTGTGGTTGAGAGGGACAGCGGGGTCCACGCCTCCCTGAAGGCTCTGGGCAGTCAGCTGGACAGCATGCGCAGTCCTGATGGCAGCCGTCATCACCCGGCACGCACCTGCCAGGACCTGAAGCAGTGTTACCCACTGAAGAAAAGCGGTTAGTAACTACAGTGCAGGTATTTGAGTTAATTATAACAGTGAGGACATGTGATGAGTTTCCACTGCTAACTGGGTCCACAGAATATTACAGATCTTATAGATAAAAGTGCAGAACAGGATGTGTTGTAATGTGAGTATTAAAGTGAAATTTGCATTCAGTAGAACTTCCCCAGGGGTTGTGCCTCAGGGGTCGTGCGGCTTTGTGTAGAGGGTTCTCTAGCTGAGCAGTTCTCTGTTCTCCTCTTCTCTTTTGTTGACTGGCTCTAATGAATTGAACTTTTACAAAAAAAGAAGTCACTTTAAATCTCTCTGTACACGTGGCACAAAAACTCTTTACAGATCTCTTATATACACATAAAATATACATATACAGCTCTGCAAAAAATAAGAGACCACTGCAATTTATTTTTAAATCAGCATTTCTATTAGTATGACAACCGTTCCATGCCAGTGTCTGTTAAATTCCTACACAAACACCTCATTCTGCTTAATGGGGCACTGATTAGTGATCACCTGAATCTTATTGAATGTGGAAAAGTATAAAAACATTACTGTAATCAACACTTTCCTCTGACAATGTGACCTGTTGGATAGTAAAATGCTACCAGAAGTTCATCAAAGTTGATTATTGGCATTTAGTGAACAAGAGATTTGTTTTCTTTGAATTTACAGTAATTTTAAGCAGATCTGGAGTCGCGGATTCAGTCACGCGTGGACTTTTGTTGAGAATTCAACTCATAGATTTATGCAGAAATCCCCACAATAACACGGAAACTGCAAATATCCTCCGTCTTTTTTGCTTTTTTGTGTCAATAAATATATTTTTCTGGACGTTTTCACACAAGGGGACCCGTTCACCTCGCTGCGGTGTACCAATACTTTTGTCCTGTGACCTTTCGAGTTGCAAATCTCGGCGATGAAAGTACTCCGAACTTCAGATTCCACAGTTCGGTAGATCTTCCGGAGACCTTTCCAACGAGCTCTCATTTGTATTTTTAGCCTGAGTAGATCAGGTTTTATTCTCTGGAAACCGCTCACTTTGTCCCACAACCTTTCGAGTTGCATATATTGGCAGAATTTAAATTAAATTCAAATACGGGTTTACCTTTACATTTTCTTTAAGCGTAATGCATTAAACTGAGTTTAAAATTACATTAAAGTGATCTGGGAGCATATTTGGGGGGATAATTGGGGTTTACACTATAAAAACAGGCATTTTTAGGCTTTTTTTTTTACCAAAACACAACGCGTTTTTTCACTATACGCGGGTGGTCTTGGAACGTAAGCCCAGCGGAAAGTGGGGCATTACTGTATTCAAGTTCTGTGAACACTGCATCATTTCTCTTATTTTGAGGTTTTCTCATCTCCTTTAAAATTATGCTTTAAAGATCAATATTTTTATTTGGAAAACCTAAGACAGGGGTGTCCTGGTGAATCAAGCACTGCTGATGTTTAGAATTGTACTTCAGTTAACACACTTGATTGAATTCTTGAGCATGAATACCTTAGGCTTGTAAATAATTCACTAACCACTAGGAAAGCAATAGAGGTGTAAATGTGTTTGGTTTTTAATCTAAGGCACGATCATGAATGCTCTCTCACCCTTAACCTGACTTTGTTACAGGTGAGTACTGGATGGACCCTAATGAGGGCAGTCCGAAAGATGCCATCCAGGTTTATTGCAACATGGAGGCTGGTGAGACCTGCATCTCCGCCAACCCCTCCAGCGTCCCCCGCAAGACCTGGTGGAGTCAACGCTCCAGCATACCTAAACCTGTGTGGTATGGAGCCACCATGAACAGAGGACTGAAGGTCAGTGATTAAAAAAACATCACCTTTTGGATCAATTTACTTGACCTTAACACATTACAACATTGTTCTATCCCCCTTAAAAGGGGGCTTATCCCTAACCAGGGTTGTGGGAGGTGTTGGTGCCTATCCTGGTGGTCACAGGGTGAGAAACGCCCTGGACAGGTTGCCAGTACATTACAGGGCAGATAGACAGCAAACACACTCACACACTCACACCTGGGAGTGTTTTAGAATTTCGCTTGATGTGAATGTTTTTGGACTGTGGGAGGAAACTGGAAAACCCAGACATGGGGAAACTGGCCTGGCTGGGAATAAAGCCAGAAATGGCTCTGAGGTGCCATCACTACCCAGTCAGGACTCCAATGTGCCATCAAAGGACACATCAAAATTCACTTTTTGTCAGTAGATCATTAATAAATAAAACATGACATAGCACAGAATATTAAAGTGTCAACTGTAATCCAGACAAAATTAGATGACATTCAAGGGGTTGAACAATTTTGCAAGTAACTGTATGTTGTTGTCTGAGAATTCAGTGAGATCCTATAAACACCTCATTCAGGCTTTTCACAGTTTGTGTAATATCTAACAATATCTTGACACATTGCCTTCATCAGTTTACCTACGGCAGCAAAGAGGCTTTACCCAACGCAGTGTCCGTCCAGATGAGGTTCCTGCGCCTGCACTCGAAAGAAGCAGTCCAGACCCTTACCTACCACTGCAAAAACAGCGTGGCCTACAAGGACGAGAAGAGCAGCAATCTGAAGAAAGCTGCGATATTAAAGTCCGCAGATGGGATGGAAATCAAAGCGCACGGCAACAACCGGCTCAAGTACACCGTCCACGAGGACAGCTGCTCGGTAGGAGACCAAACCTGATCTTATTCATCAGAACAATATTGCTGATGTATGCCGTCACACGTTTTGACACACAAACATAATTATCTAAGGCTGTTCTGTCATTCATCTACCAGTATCACCTGTTTAAAAGATGCAGCTCTCCCTCGCACCTTCTGTAAAAATCTGGGGAGTAATCTTTAAAATCATTGTATCCATTAACCATCTTTTTTAAATGCGATAAAACAATTACAAAATTACTTGTTTAGCAAAAAATATTGTTCAGCAAAACACAATTTGCCACTTGGATGTAATCAATCTGCTAAGACATGTTTGGAGTTTTGCTTCTTAACTTCTTAACATTGATAACAAATACTAGAAGTCCATAGACACTCAAATCATTAAATACAGTAAATACATCCTCCAAACCCAAACCCACTCAAACTACATTTTGCTCTTCACTAAGGTTGTACAGACTCATGGGTGTGGTTTATACAAGGCAAGACTTACCGTACGTCATAAAAAATGATCAAAACCTCGCCAGTATGGGTGAATTGGATCTTGAATCACTTTATTCTGTGTTTATGATGGTTGTTGCCACAAAAACAGATTGTAGATCAGCACCAGGAGCAGGAGTTTAGAAAATTAACCCTGCTGTCTGCAGTGTTCAGCTACGCAGTTCTGTTCATTTGTATTGCTCAAGATACATCAACCACATCTACATCTCTGTGGCACCTTACTGAAGAGCTGGATGTGGTTTGAAGTAATTAAGAGAAGTTTTGAAAACGTTGCCTATTGACTTTCGAGTAATTTTCGTTCTAAAATGAAGAAGCAAAATTTGATCACTATACATGTCTTGGGTGGCTGACTGTCTTTGGGAAGCACATTTTATTTAGACAATAACAAAAACAAAAAACAACAAAACATGACAAACATGAAGGATTTTCTTCCCACACAACAGTAAATTTACAGATTTACTGCTAATAAAAATCTGCTTTTCTTCGTAGAACCATATGGGATGAATTTCACATTAAACAATAAAGTTCTCTGATTCTGCTTCTGACATTATTCTCACTGCTATGAGTGACAGTAACTAACATACAAATGTTAAGTATTTGAACCTGAGCCCCAACTCGTATTATTGTGATTATTTAGTCTAGAAATATTCCTGGATGTGGAACGTCTCCTTCTGTAGCTCGGTCTCATTTTCTTTTCTGTGTTTGTCTTTTCCCCAGAAATCCAACGGTGAGTGGGGTCAGACTGTATTTGAGTATCGCACACAGAAGCTGTCCAGACTCCCCTTTGTGGACATGGCCCTCATCGACGTGGGCGGTTCAGATCAGGAGTTTGGCATCGACATCGGCCCGGTGTGCTTCTCGTGAAGCCTGCAAAGAAGCGGCCCTGTGATCCTGCCGCACGCTGCGGATTCTGCACAGCAAGCTAAACAGACCAGCAATAGGACTTCAGCTCTGTAACACAGTATTTATTGTTCAAGACTGTGCCTTGACCAGCATGATGAGCCACAGCAGTATTTTCTCCCCTCTTCTTCTTTATTAAGGAATTCCACTAGCTTGGGGTGTATGAATATATGAGAGATTGTGTGGACTTTAATTTATGTCTTATAATCCATGTGCCCCTCGCGCTGCTGTGTAATGGTAATGGCGAAAAAAAAAAACCAATTCACTGAAGATGTACTGATGAGTAACAGGGGAGAGTGGAGCACAACCTAATGTTTAGTTTTTTTTCTATTTTTCATTATTGTCTTTTTTATAAATGAAAAAATACATCTCTACTACCTGGAAACATTGTTTCCAGCACCTGCCACTTTTCTAAGCAATCCAGTCAAAAGTGGAGAGTGCAGATGTTACTTACCTCACAGGTGGGGTTCATTGTACGAGATGGAGGAAAGGTTTTTAAAAAGTGGTAAAGCAGAGTTCATTTAGTGTAATGCTGGAACCAAATAAATATATGTGCACCAAAATAATTTGTGTGCAAAAAAGAGACAGATATGTCATATTTATTTCTGAGAGCCAATATCAGCCCAACACAATGTAGGTATATAGTATTTAAGTCACATCTGTAAGTTCTAACAGTTCTTACTGTAAGCAAATTACATGTCGCCCCTGACAGGGTGAATAAAGCCGTATACAAAACGTCCCGAATTCCGCACAGAAGATGTTTCTGTGGGAATGTGAGAAGATGAAAACACTGAATCTGTTTAGTTATATAAAATATGCATGTTACAGTTTACCCCATGTTAGGTTGTGCCTCAATCTCCCATATGTCTTCAAATCAGGGCTACAGTTACTCTCACTTTCTTGCGGACCAAATTTCAGTTCTTGCTGAGGTGCTTCATAAAGGTGCTACATAGATTCACTCACAGATTAAAGGGAATGCTGAATATTTATATCTCATTCCTACAGAGAGGACGTTGCTTTTTGACTCTGAAAGGACCCCCAGACCCCATTCTTTCTTCGTTTAATTGGGAAATCAATGTGCAGGTTTGGACTTTGTGTACACTTTATATGTGCTACCTCTGAGAGATGGTGTGTCGATAAAGGACCGTTTGGCTGACCTTTAATTTACAAGTGAACATCAATAATGTGTTTTACTATCACTTACTGACCATACAGTGTCTCATTAAAGAATGATTGTATGAAATTGTGACATAATCTTTTATATATGCATGCTTTCCATACTGTCTTGAATCCCCCCGCCCCACAAACTCTTCATCCTCATGACGAAAGGTAAAACCAAAATTAAAATACATGGCAGATCAAATCCTAATTTATTTTCTTGAACTGTGTTTAACAATGTTTTGCTGAAAAGTGGACGATCTTAGGTGAAGTAATGACAACTTGTTCCGTAAATGATTCCTTTATTTATCAAATGTAACACTGAGCACATCATAAAGCAAATATCAGCTATTTTGCATAAATACTGTCGACGCAAATGTGGTGATGGAGGATTAGTGTGTACATATAAGGGTCGCGGTAGAAAATACAAACATTCTCGTGGAAAGAAATCCACCAAAAAATGTATCTCCACTTATGTGACCACCAAATACTGCAGCCCCCACTACTGAAGTCCAAGGCCTGCCGATAACCACTGCTGATGAATGTGTATTTACATGCTGAATGTATGTTAACAGTATTTCTTATGAGACAAATTCTAAAAAGTGCTAGAATTAGTTTGGTATGAGCGTCATAGAATGCAGATAATCAAATCAGTGATCTTCAGTAAAATTATATGTAAAATCTCTCTGGACTGATTTTGTACAATAGAAAAATAGAAACAACCCGTTCTATGGCTTTGTTAAATCTCACTTCTTGTTCAATGCAAAATGTAAATAGAAATACTCCTCTAATGTTCTTTTTAGACTTTAGACGTCCGCAGAATAGGTCTTTGACATCAGCACCGGCTGTCCACTTGATCCAGGGAGAAAACAGTGCCCTCCAAAGTCAGACCCATTTTGAACCCCTCCTAACAAAACAAGACAAGACATTAGAGATCTAAAATTGGACATTGGAGTCCTAAAGGACTAATACATATTCTTTCTTGTATTTTATTTTTGTATGACTTATGACAATGTGGTTTAGTCTAAAAACAATTCATTTGACATACTTTCTCATGCCTTCCAGTTTAAGGCATTTTTTTTTCTCCCTGACTATCTCCTGTAATTATTTTATGTGGAAATGTAATATATTAATTAATTCCTCCATGTTATATTAGAGTAACAGGGATGATGTTTTTAGTTCAAGGTCTTTTATTTGACTGTCAAAGAAGAAAAAGATAGCATTTTCGTATTTTCAATCCTCCCGGACTTCCTAAAGGACCCCTAACCACCCATTAACCCCTCCCTCCCACTTTGAAACGCACAGTTTAACGGAAAACTCGAATAAAAAGAGAGAAAATGCACACAGAAAAATTAAATATGCAGATTAGTAACGGAGATACAGATTAAAAAGGGAAATAAACAACCAAAAAAAAAATTAAATTAATGACAATGATAATTAGAAAAGGCAAAGGCAGGCTACTCCAATACTACTATAGTGGGTTTTTATTCGAATGTCAAAAAGGGCCGCCATACTTTGTAGAATTTATTCTCTGACCCTCGAATTGTGTAGCAATTTGTTTCTAAGTTCATACAGGACATAATATCTCTAATCTGGGATGATGTTTTTAATCAATGAGGAGGAAAACTGTTACAACGGACAGAAATACGGCTGATTCTTTTAGATTTCACCATCACTGTCATCAAATCAAATGCTGTCATTTCATGCTGGTGTTAGGACTGTGTGGCTGTTATGAAAAGACAGACACTCAGTAACTTTGTGAACTCATGGATGTTGGAGGTGCAGAGTTTGTGCTTTTTTGATAAATCTTAAAGACTGCATTTGACTTCAGCTTTTCACAGAAAAAGCAGTAACTGAATTAAATCAGACTCAAAGTTATTCTTATAAAAATATTAAACATGTAAATGTTCCATTACAAGTTGCATAAATGGATCAGGGGACAAATAATTTATTACTGCAATCAATGGTCATCAAATAAGTGGTACACATCTTTGAAAAGATCTTTAAATGCTTTGTAAAAAAGATTTTTGTTGCTCTTTGTTTTGCTCTTAAATTTTGAAAAAGTTACCTGTAATTTTGAAAAATATGCACATTTTACATCGTTTTTGGTAGAAAGACTCACTTGCTAAATTCACAAATTATGATTATTTGTTATCGTAATATGACGGGTCTTTTCTTCATGTTGTCAGAGGGGTATGAAAAAAAACCCCCAGCTAAATGTGTCTTCCGCACTGAAAACCACTAGAAACAGAAAAACACACATTTAACACAGTAATTTAATGTTAGTTGGTAATTTGAGCTAGTTTGACCAGATAATGGACTCTGCACATGAAAATACACTTTATTATACTTAACTCTGTAGTCTTTGAAGACAAATGAAGTAAACTAGCACACTAAAATGTGCTGCACTGACCAAAAAGCATGTAACAAACAAAACTCGTCTCAATCCTTGTTAACAGTAACATAAGAATTGTAACTTTTTTTCACTTTTAGTTTGCCTTTATCAGTAACCATATGAAACCCAAAAGCATCAGAGCTTGAGCCCGTCTGCGGGAATTCTAAGTAGGAAGTGAGGCAGCATTTATACACCTTCATTAATACATATTGCTGGTTTTTGCAAAGATGTGGAGAGTTTTCTTTGGCAACTGTGTGTGTGAAACGTTCACTGATGAATGCTGAGGGCCCCTGCTCTTCACAGGACTAAGCGATTTGCCCAACTGTCTCAGCACAGCGTTGCGAATTTGCTCATCATGCCCTCATAAGCCACACAGGAGCCACAGTGCATTAAATACTGAGTGAAGGAAAAACTGTACTGCGTGAAACCGTCCATATAAGGTACTAATGGCATCTGGGGTGTAAATTAGGTTCTGACTTACAAACGTCCACGCATTAAAACGCTAGAACATCTCACACTGGAACACAGGAATGGATGTGAAGTGTGCAAACACATTTACAAAAAGTTTACAAACCATCTCTGCCGCTGTGAGGGCGCAGGGAAGCAAAGAGCAAGAGAGAGAGAGAGAAAGAGAGAGAGAGAGAGAGGGAGAGAGAGTGAGAGAGAGAGCAAGATCAAGTAATTATTCATTTTTTACTGTCCTAGTGCTGCAGAACAAATGCAACCGGGTCTTAGACTGGCTTTAGTTTTTCAGAACAAAAACCTCTCTAACACTCATTAGCGTTTCTGCATTAAGGCTAAGAGATTAAGATGAGAATTAAAACTGGAGTGGGGATCCATCTGGGCAAATCCAGCCCAGCCAGCACTGCCTGTGAGGTCTCTTTGATCTATTAATACTAGCTGTCAATCTCCTCAGCTGCTGACAAATATTTGAAGTCTGTTTGTGATTAACACAATTGGCATTAATTCTCTCTCGGCTAAATTCAGAATTCTGTCATAATCCCACTTCAAAGTGTGAGGGCTGCATATTTTAGAATCTCCTACAAAACGCATCACACTACAGATTTTACCGAAACAGTCCACCCAGCTGAGAGACAGCGGTGAGATGTGAGACACTAGTGGAAAAGTAGTATAACTAGAATGCAATGTATTTCTATTACTTTTCTGCAGCTGAACTAGTGGGCTGGGTTTGGTCCTAAAAACCATGTCTGAGCATTTTTATATCTAAATATCTGAACTGGCTGAATCTAATGAGCCCACCTGCATCTCATCCAGCTTGGACTGGATATCTGGAGTGTAGTCAGGAAGGCCGCATGTAAAGGGGTCAAAGGGTACGGCCCCAAACAAATCAATACCTGCAAAACAGACAAATCAGGGCTGAGACCGAAAGGGTTCCTGACTCCCTCATTACTATTACGCTGTTTGTAGTTCACAGTAAAGTAAAGTTATCCGCCGCATAAACAAACATAATCCTGTGATGCAGAACTGCCACGTTAGGGACATTTTAGAGTGCCTGACCATTACACCAACAGGGACTTTAATAACACTGTATTCAAATATTTAGATTTTAATTTGCAGTCGGTCCATCCTTTGCAGCTATAACAGCTTCCACTCCTCTCTGTAGGCTTTTCTACAAGATTTTGGAGTTTCTGTGGGAATTTGTGCCCATTCATTCTGTAGAGCATTTAAGAGGTCAGGCACTGATGTTGGGTGAGCAGGCCTGGCTCGCAACCTCCATTCAAGTTAATCTCAAAGGTGCTGGATGTGATTGAGATCAGGGCTCTGTGTGGGCCAGTCAAGTTCTTCCATACTGAACTCACCCAGCCACGTCTTTATGGAGCTTATGTTGTGCACTGGGGTACAGTCGTGCTGAAATAGAAAAAGTCCTTCTTTAAACTGTGTCTACAAAGCTGTAAGCATGGCATTGTCCAAAATGTATTGCTGAAGCATTAAGATTGCCCTTCACTGGAAGTAAGGGGCCTGAAAAATTGGTGTGTCCCAATACTTTTGTCCACATAGTGCAGTTTGAACCACCAAAAATCTGTGGTTCTGGAGATCTTTCTTACGCAACAGTGTGTGTGAAACTCTTCAGTATTACATTATATGGGGTTTGTGGGGGCATTAATGCCTATCGTGACAAGCCAGCATGGCAGGATTGGCTCACATCAGCCTTTGTGGGCCAGGTAAGTGGCCAGTTGGCCCAGTTTGTGACTGGGGTGAAGTGCCGGGCAAGACAATCGTTAATTGTTGGAGTTGGGAACAAAACTGGGATATGCCATTTGGGGGTGCAGTACTCTCTGTGTTGCAAAGTCTGTTCAAAGCTTCACATGCTGATAATAAAAGAATATTTGTTGGAAGAAAAGTGTGTCTTCACATTCTCTCTCTCATGCTAAATATGCCCTGAAACATGCTCCCAAAACCCTTCCTTGTGGCGGACGAGGCCCGGACGTCACAAAAGCAAAAAAATGCGGAGGATAGCTGCCTTTTTTGTGCATGTGTGGGGAGTTCAACAAAATATTATTAGTTTGGTTCTCTGAAAAAATCAGAGTGAGACTGAAATCGCAACTGCTGGTTTGCGTATAAGAGCAGGGTAGCTGTATATATAAACAAGTTCTAAAACTAGAAGTGTATGCATTTACATCAAAATGTCTATATGATTATGAAGCCAGGCATTGAGGTGTGATTGGTATTGAATGTGAATTACTCACCTCTGTCTTTGGGAGGGAGTGGGGGGAGAGGTGGGGTCCCGTTACCATTCACTATTCTTGTGGGTGTGAAAGGCACCATGTCAAATATGTCTGTTGGAGACTCTCGCGCAGGGTTGCTTCCAGCCTAACAATATGAGCACAAACC
Organism: Brachypetersius gabonensis; assembly: GCA_037577145.1. Taxonomy (NCBI): domain Eukaryota; kingdom Metazoa; phylum Chordata; class Actinopteri; order Characiformes; family Alestidae; genus Brachypetersius; species Brachypetersius gabonensis. The sequence continues at coordinate 2,418,596 of JBBJLR010000111.1, forward strand.
TCACATTACATTGAACACCAGGAAAAACACTGTACTGTTAACTTCTTCATGTCACACTGACTGACAAACACTGTCAGCAGACAAGAAAGTATGGCCATACAATTTCCCCTTTAACATGTATGCAGCTGATTTGTTAAGACATGGTTGGTGTCTGAAATAGACATACAAGGCTGATGTAGCTAAAAAGTATTGTAGCTTTGCTCTCTAAACCCACAAATCCCTCCCCAGGCCTGGCTCAGGGTGGGGCCCTGGTATCCCTAGCCCGGTCGAGAGTAACGAGAACCTTAATATCTGCTCCATAAAGGTCTTCTGACTGACCTCTCCCTAGAACCTGATTGCCCTGGGAGTCCTGGACAACAAAGCTTCTAGGACAGTCATAAACTGTATTTAAATACATGAAAATTCAGAAAAAAAGGACATACATATTCATATAAAATACCTAAAAGACACATGTCAAAAACGCACAGCATGACATACATCTCTAAAAAAAAGTGGAGCATCCAATTTACACAATGCTAACAGGTAGGCAAAAAACCCCCAAGAACTGTTAGCCTCATTAGCATTCAGACCCCAATCATGGCTATTCAATTGAGGTAAATATAGTGTAAAACTGATATTTTGCAGTACTATTCCTTTAATGTTCAATTTTATTAACATAAAACATAGGGATCCACTTAAATGTATACTTTATAATTGTGTGCAAAGGTTTTGGCAGTCCTGGTCAAATGGCATGTTTTATTTTATTCCAAAATATTAGCCAATAAATACATATTTTCTTGAAAATGTAAAACCTACAATATTCTGGCTATGGGAGTTAAAACTTTTGCATACAAGTGTAAATTATTTTAGTAAACACATTGTTATTATCAAACATTTTAATCATAGTGTTTGCAGAACCACATTTAAAACGTGTTGCGAAGCTGAAAACCAGAATTACGCGAGGTCGAGGAACACTACAGCCGGTGCTGGGCTGAATGTGAGTGGGTTTAGCGGGAGGGGGGGTGAGCAGGCCTGCTGATTGGCTGGAGTCAGGCGAACTGGCAGGCGTTAGTGTGACAGAGGAGATGTCTAGAGAGGAGAGCGAAGTGACGTCATCAGCGCAGCAGAAGAGAGCAGAGGGCCTCTGCAGCACGTAAGCCTCAGTAGAGGAGTTTACATGTAACTGATAGACAGAGAATGAAGAGAAAGGGAAGGAAGGAAAGCAAATGGAAGAAAAGGGCATTTAGAAAACGTTTCAAAAAAGAGAAAAAGATCTCACGAACAGAAGCAGGTTTTTTGCCCTGAAGTTAACGTACTGGCGATGACTGAGTGCTGATCAGCTGGTCCTCCAGGTCCTGAAGCTGCTTTTTCAGCTTTGAATTCTCCATTTCCAAATCTTGAATCTGAAACATTTATTCATCAGAACATTTCAAATCATAACTACTAACAGAACCTAAAACACAAACCATGGATGAAGGAAATCTAATCATTTTAAACAGACAACATTTCTTTCCCTGCTGAGTGCGTGCGTGTCTTCTGTGGCCTGTCAGTTTTTGTTTGCTGCTACTGGCAAGGTCTTAGCTGAACAGTGTCTTGAGTTCTACACCAAATTTTTAAGTCATGTCTCTGATTAATCCTGAATTTTTAGCTCATGAGTGCATACCAACTTCTCAGTTAGGTAGTATGAACCAGTGCTTAGAGCTATATGGGGCCCTGCTGGTGATTTTAAATCATTTGTGTAAAAAAAAAAACCCCCAACTCTGATACAATGCAATTTTAAAGCACATGACACACATGCCACTTTATTGTACATATTTGGTTGATTTAATCTATTTCTCCTGTATTTACATAAATATTGTTTTATTGTGTTACCCTAGAAATTATCATATTTTTGTTCTGAACCCCAACCCCCAAAAAAAACAAAAAACCTAATAAAACACATCATAATAGGATTAAGATGTCACATAGTGGACCATAACATTGAGTAACACCCTACCGACACGGGAGTATAACAAAACAGAAACTCCGGTGACGTCTTCATACTATACATTTTACAGTGAAACAAAAGGTAGTGCCTTGTGTTCATAAGTTCATACACACAGCTTACATGCAGGCACACAAGGGATTTACATTTTCTGATTTTCAATTAATTCAATAAAGTTTTCACTCTTTCATATGTTAAAATATTAAAATGGGTTCTGCAGAGCTAGTTTTATACTACACAGACCTATTTAATATTTTCAATGCCTACCTCACCACTGTTTAAGAATAAACCCTCCAAAATCACAAACGTCTGAATTTACACCTTATAAACAGCCCAGTTATTTGAGTGTGGGTGTGTGCACAATAAAAGCTCCTCTTATTAAGACTGCATAGTCCTTGATTAAATGGAAATCAATTTTCATTAGTTCTTATCGAATGATTCTTTGAATTTGTATGCTAAAATGTGACTGTGAGCACAATTAGAATTCAAGAGACCAAATATAAACTATTAGAAATGTACTAAGCCTTTTGTTAAAGAGAAGGATACTCGCTCTTGTTCTACATTGTCATGACGCCACTGGTGGTTGCTTATATTGCCTTGTTGCTGCTACCGGCACAAACTGTGGTGCTGCTGATTGTCATCATCATCTTTAAACCTGAAAGACGTTTTACACAATGGATGTTTTTCAGCACCAAATTGTGTAGATTGGGCAAATGTGTTGCTTGCTCTTCATAGCAAGCAGCCACTGGATTACTCACTTCTTTTCCTGCTGTAGCAGTGTGCTTCAGGTCTCAGGGCATAATTTGCATTGACTGTGGCCCCAGTGAATAAAGGGAGTGGTGTACTTGCCTTTATGCAGTGTCTCAAATCTAAAATCAGTGTTATTTTTTATTTAACCTGATATACATTTTTT
>JBBJLR010000111.1:2425825-2439633 GCA_037577145.1 Brachypetersius gabonensis
TGAAAGTCATCATAGCTTGCGTAGTATAGACCCAGCTCCCAACCCAACTTTGTGAATAGATTAACGACGATATTTTTATTATCGCCTGATAAGAGTCTCACGTTAACGCAGCACGTTAACGCAGATAACGGCCCACCACTAATATATATACATTAAAGTTAAGGATTTGCTTTTGTTCTTCCGAACATTTCAAATACACATTTTGTTTGCTTCTACACCAATGATAAGCAAAAAAAAACAGCTTACACCAACTTTTAGAATCTGAAAATTATAAGAAGATTCCTATAGGCACTGGCCACTAAGAACAGTGTTGAATGAAGGGAGAGGAAATCTGAACTTTTATTAGCAAATCCGAACATATGACTCATAGTCATGATTTCAGTCCAGTCTGCTCACATAAGCAAGAAATGTGGCTTAGATTGACATTTTCAGCATCATTCTCCTGCTGTGTGGCCAATTTCCCCCAGAGTTTAAGAACGATCATGCTCTCAGCTCAGTCCATGAGATTTCCCTGCTTCTCCTTTATCTGTTGGTTACAAAGTTGTAAACTGCTGGTATTACAGTCGTTTGTGGCTTTTAGCTCACTGAAAAAAATGCAAATCAAATCAAATGCAGAAGTATATAGAGTATCTTAATAGGTTATTTAGTTAATGTAATTAATGTAATGAAGTATGTACACACATAGACGCACACACGTGCACACGTGCACATAAAACCACCTGTTTTAAACAGTGCAGGACCTACAGGTCATGGTACCAAAACAGCTGTGACATTTCGAGATATGGACTCCAAAAGACCTCTAAAGTTGTGCCAAGACATTAGCATCTTGTCCTTTAAGTCCTGTAAGTTGTGAAGCGAGGTCGCCATGGGTTGGACTAGTTTGTCCAGCACATCCCAAAGACGCCTGATCACATTGAGATCTGGAGAATTTGGAACCTGAGTCAACACCTTCAGCTATTCGACATGTCCCTCAAAACATCCTTGAACATTTTTCAAACATAGCTAGCATCAACATATTTAGCAGTTTGTACAACAGTTACTCTTCTGCAGTATTGGACCACAAGAACTAGCCTTCACTGCCCACATGTCTCAATGAGCCTTGGGTGCTCATGACCCTGTTGGGTTGTCGTTTTTTGGAGAGCTTTCATAGATACTAGTCACTACACACTAAGAGTACGCCTGACCTGTTGCTCTGACCTGGTTGTCTAGTCATTACAATTTGGTCCTTTTCAGACTTGTTCAGATCCTTGGGCTCGCCTATTTTTCTTGCCTCCAACACATCAACTTCAAAAGCAGATTGTTCACTTGCAGCATAAAATATTGTAATGAAATAATCAATGTTATCCACAGCGGTTTTAGTGCTGAGTCTGAATGATCACTGTATATCCAGAACTGAGCCACCAATATTCCTTTATATTTTGCCTTGAGTCACCTTGTTGGTGCAAAAATACTATATCATATCTGCCAAACTGTCTCGTCTCCGGCATATCGAGGTGACTACATTTTAAAAATCTGAAAAAAAATTCTACTGATAAAGTCTGCAAAGTGCTTAAAGATACAAGGAGCCTAGATACAAGTTTCAACCACTCTGCATTCAGCACCACCAGTATACTGATCACCGCCTCACCATCTGGAATCATCTGCTCCTATTTCTTCACTGGTTCAGGACTTTTGTTAGATGGTTTTGTTGCGAATTATTTATACGTCACTGTGTGGCTTAACAAACTAAAACATTCCCATACAAGATAACTTTTTTTTTCTACTTGTGTTTGATTTTCTGCTGACCCTCGACTGGAGGGGAGTAAACAAGTGCATGTAAAAGAGGGTGACTCTCTACGGTCAGCAGTATGACCCGACACCATTTTCACCTTAGTCAGCAGGCTTAGCTCAGAGAGAGAGAGTGAGAGAGAGGGAGAGAGAGAGAGGGAGAGAGGGAGGGAGAGAGAGAGGGAGAGAGGGAGGGAGAGAGAGAGGGAGGGAGAGAGGGAGAGAAAGAGAGAGAGAGAGAGAGAGAGGGAGAGAGAGAGAGAGAGAGAGAGAGAGAGAGAGAGAGAGAGAGAGAGAAAGAGGAGAGAGAGATCGATCAACACTTTCCAAAACAGGCTCTTTGTAAAATTAGGTGCATGGCCGAGAAGAGTGTTGTTTATTTGACACCCCTTCAAAGAGCCAATACAAACTCGTCCACCGTCACTTCAGCTGTCACACACACTTTTTGTTAATGTGGGTTCCATGCTCACAGCCCACTGCAATTAATGCAGGACAAGTTCACAAACTGACACCACTGCAGAGAAAATAAAACACAAAACATAACTATTATGATATTATGTAAAGCAATTACAGGAAACAATAAAGTTTACATAGTACTGTCTCTCACCCCACTTGTAATTCGGAACATATATTTAGTGTGAAGTTTTGCACTAAGAGTTAGAAGGCTTATGTAACTGCCATATGATGAAACCATATAGTCCACTAATTAGCATTGAGCAAACTGTATTTCAAAATCATCACACACTTAATTCTTATGGTATCTGTTCGTGTTCTGTTATGATCTATTCAGGCTTCTGGATGGTTGCTCATGTACTATGATTTGTTGTGTACTCTCTGTCCATTTGGGTGGACATTTGTACATTAGAGATCACATAAGCAAGTTTATTAGAGCTTATAGATGTAGATGGTAGCAGAAAGGTTTTAGGTTGGTGAAAACAGGCCCTGTTGTCTAAAAAGGCTGCCCACAGCATTCAGTTACATGGTGTTTTTTTCACTTGAATAGATAACAGTGTGTCCTTTACCACATCAAATGTGTCAAAAGAGAACAAGTGACCATACTAGGAGAACTAATGCTTTTCAGTTTGTTATTGATGAAAAAATAACTTTTAGTAAGGACACAGTACAAAACACTGTAGAAACCTATTGCCACTATACTGCAAGCTACACCAAGTTCATTTCAGGTTGCACCAAGGTCTTTGTGCTCCAAAACCATTTATGTATCACAAGGGGGAAGTGTCCATTTTTAGCATTAACCTTTGTGGTGCTGTTAGAAAGGTTACAGCGCTACTGGGTGCCTCTCCCTCCCACACGTCAAAGAGCCTGAGAGTGAAAGGTCAGGTTGTTATGTCCAGTCTCATTAGCTGCTAAGTACACTAAACATACCTGACCACAGTGCTAAACGCTTCCTGTGGAATGGGTCTTGACCACGCTGCAGGTATGAGGAGGGCCAAATTAATCTTTCGTTGTCATCATTTCAAGCTGTAAGTGCTGAATGATCTCCAATAATAGACCTATTGAAACCCTTTTTTATGTTTGGGCAATTTTGTTTTACTGGAATAGATCCTATTAAGAAAGATTTCATATTTGATTTTTACGTAAAAGCCTAGATGCAGTGGTTCCAGTGTCTATTTTTTGCATGAGCAGTTTCAGTTTACATCGGAATTACCAACAGAATATATTTCAGAGAGATGGACCAGTCAGCTAATGTGCTTCACTGCATAGGGTCCAATAATCTAATTGTGGAGGCATCTGTGTCTGAAGCCATTAATTGCTTTCTGGATGTATAAAACCTAAATGTTTCTGAAGTGCAGTAAAACTGTAGTTTGCAAGAAAAGCCGGGGGAAGTCATTTCTCATTAAATAGAAGACGAGACTCTTTTATGTATTTTATAACTTTATCTTGGCAGCATTGTTTGGAAAGGAGTTTCAGGCAGTCACTTTAAGTGACTTGTGTAAAGACAACTCACTATTATCTTTAAAGCTGCTTAAGCAAAGAAATCTGGCTCGTGCAATATTCAGGTGGCCTCTACAATTAAGATGCCTGTTCTTAAGTATCTTTGCTTATTTACTTCATGTTCCTTAGAGCGCAGGTGCCCTCAAATTGATTTTTGAATCTGGTCTCGAGGCTTATTATTATTATCTCCTGATAAATCCCACTGGTCTCAAAACTATTGAAAGGCAGCATGGGAGAAGAGTTTGGACACTTCATTTGAACAGGAAGAATGGGACAAGATTCTAAGCAGATATCAAGAGACATTTATTTGGGAATAAATCAAATCCAAACTGAAAAGTAAAAAAAAAAGAAAAAGTTTTTTTTAATCTACCCATGCATTCACACTCTGGATGTCAAACTGTTAAACAACGTACCCCACTTTCATCCACTGGATGTGAAATTGCCCTCCCCTTTCATCCAACAAATCTAACAGGCCAATTTTTATTTAGCAAAAACTCTGTGAAGTTAGATTTCACTATTGATCCAAAACATCAAAATGTCTCATAACTCAATGAAGGTCCATAAAAATAAACAGCCTGCCATTCTGAAGGAACAGCAACCTCGTTAAGGCTCCATTATCTCCTCCCAAAGACCGTGGGAGAGCAAGAGAGAAAGATAGAGAGAGAGAGAGAGAGAGAGAGAGAGAGAGAGAGAGAGAGAGAGCCCATGGTATGGACTTAACAAAGGTTTCTGCCAACCAGCAAACCCCAAAAGGATCCATGAAATATTCAAACCCACCTACAGGAGCGGCTGCGGCTGGAGATAAACTCCACCAAATGTGGGCTGTGACCAAACAGGCAGGTCCGGGGGCCGTCCTGTCACTGTCATTAATAAAACATCAGTCTGCAAGACGGGCTTTCGGCAGGAAGCAGGTTCATCACCAGCAGGAACTGGGGCAACTCAGATTCCAGACACCAACGCGTCGCATTTATGGCTTTTAATTGGTCCGAGGGTGCGGAAAGAATTGGAAAAGAGTGCTGGAGCGGTGGCTTTGAAATGTTGATATGTGGAACTCAGTTCTATAAATGCTCAAAAAAAGTCTGATTTCTGTTTAACAGGAAATCTGTTGAAATCAACTGTTTTGCAGGTAATTTAGGGTACAATTACAGATAATGGGCATTTTCGGGCTAAAGAGCTTAAAGTGGTTTTTGATTCATTTCAGTGTCATAAATTCCTCACTATTAAAAAGAAAATGGTTTATTGTCTTACTGGGTGCAGCCATAAATACTGTTATGGACTAACTTATACCCAGAGGGAATTCTCTAAAGGAAATTGTTTTGTCTTGAAAAAACAGTTTTCAGTCTACAGAATATTCGGTCAGTTCTCTGAGTTCAGTTCCTTCTCTCAGTGTTAAGAGCAACTCTACAGCTCTGTCAATGGAAATGCAAAATCAACAAGGTGGACAGCAGCACCTCTCGTGGACTCTGCCAGGTCAGTAAAAGTGAGGGATTCACGACTGGTTGGTGTGATCAATCAAATGGTGCACTACTGGCAGCTGACCGAGCAGCGCTGTCTGTTCTCATACCCTTCCTCTTGTTGAAGGCTCTGTTCATCGTGAAGGGGGAAGAGTCCGACTGATCTGAGGAGGATCCACCTGAGAAACAGGAAAAACAGAGACATAGTTGAAATGAACAGGCAATTTTGACTATATAATTTGTGTTAAATGATAGTGTTTTATTATAAAAAGCAGAGTATATCAAAGAGTGGCATAAAGTATCTAAGAAGGCTCCATGGATGCAAAACTTCATTACAATTGCTGAAACTTAAAAATAAGGCTTTAGTTCACAGGAGGCTCAACCAAGTTGGTCCAGTTTTTACAGCGACCCACAAAGTATGACACTGCACAGGCAGTAAAACAAGGGGCCCATTAAAGGCATCAGTGGGCCTAACTCTGATACACAATATGATTGGCCCATCTGCACCAGCGGTAGTAACGCCACTTTATAGATAAAAAAGAAAAAGCCTCACTCATGCAATTTGGTGTAGGCCTTTACCAAGGAGTGTCTTATTTAGTTGTGTATGTTGAACGTACAACAGTGCGTTAGATCTAAGCTTTATGGAGAAATCAGCAGCGGGATGTGAAAGTGAAAGACAGTGAACCAAAGCAACGCAACTTCCCAAAGCAATCTTCCGTCATCTGCTGCTATTATCTCCCACTGTAGGCCACTTAAGACCGACGTGTAGTGAACATACCCAGTGCACCACTCAGCCCTGGCTCCCCGCCACTTAAACACAATGCTTCTTTGTTTTTAAGGCTTTTTTTCAGCTATTCAGTCAGACCACGTGCTGCAAAATCGGCAAAGCGGTAAACAATCCACTCCAATGCTGCCTGCCTGGGGTGTTTTCAACAAATGACATGCATTTTATTATTTTTTTGACTTTGAGCTTCTAGAGACTTCTGCCGGTGGCATGCTACGTTTTGGGATGGGCCGGGGTAAAGTGGGTGACAGCAGCTGGCAGCGAGTGTTGTTTGTTAAAAGAGCAGGCAGCTGGGTCGCGTGTTTGCGACACAGCGGGGAGAAGACGGCTCTTCTTATCACAACTCAATAAAGTCAAAGCCTTCGGTGCCTGACTGAAGCCTACGGAAGAGAAAAAGCATGCTCTCCGGGTCACTGGTATCCGCCTCAAACCATTTCATCTTACAGTGCCATTACGATCTGTCAGCTAGAGAAGTGGCAGAGAGGCTAAGCCATGATTGAGAGGAAGAGGAGTGAAGTGACAGCTACTATTAAATTTTTTTTTTTCAGAACTGTTCCTTTTTCTGTTTTTTTTTTATCAAGTAAGGTTTCAGGGATGTGGATTCATTTCATTATTGAACATGGCTGCAAGAAAGTGGCAATGCTGAAACCAATAAGAATATTATTAATAATACATTATAAAGTAAATTAAAGACAATATAAAAAGAACATCTAATTTATCTGTTGTATAACTCGCCCTCAAAGCTGGATCTCTAGAGCAGAGACTTCATGAGTGGGCCTGGAGGGGCACCGTGCAAAAACGAATCAGCTTAATCTTAATAAGGTCAACGAATTAGGATTTATTACACCAGACTTAGCATAAGTCACCTACAGCTTATAATGGCATGTACATTGTAACTCGTTGTGGCGGTACCGAAAAAGCAAAAGGGCAAGGAGTGAGATGCCCTTTCAAATGTTTAGAAACTCAAAAGTCAAATCAAGACACAGTAGCCCCGTTTGACTAGATTAGCTGATGAGGGGGATGTCTGTAATGAAACCTCCTTCATGGTAAAACTGCAGGGTGAGCAAGTTCCTAGTGGATTGTGTTTTCAACAAATTTAGATGTTTGCGTCAGATTAGTATGATTACAGAAAACGAAGTGTAAAGTCCATTTGTCATATGTAAACACACCACAGGACAGCGTGGTGTGAACACCACAAAATTGTTCTCGGTATTTAACCCATTCTCCAAGAGAAGCAGTGGCAAGCCAGCGACATCATACCTGGGGAGTATTGTGTGACGACAGTATCTTGCTCAAACACTGGCAGTCATGAGATTGGATCCCACGACCTTCCAATTGCAGGGGCAGATCCCTAACCACCAGACCACCAGCTGCTCCTCAGCTGGGGTTTTATACCTGTCTGCGCCAAGGACCAGACAGAGTCATACTTGCCAGAATCAGAGTATAAGGTTTATTGAAAAAAACATGACAAAAAAGGGACAAAACCCCCAGGCTTGCACTCACTGGTGGTTAGGAAAAGCAAAACAAGAAACCAAAAGGGATAACAGACAAAGGGCTGTCTGGTCAGACTGGCTATTAAATAAATCCAATGAGAAACTGATGCAGGAAATCAACAGGGCATTAACTGAAATGAGAAACGCTAAAAGGTGATGTATCACATAGACGACAAGATCATGGCGAGTTAAATGAAGAGCGGGATAAAAAAAGACGGTGGCGTCAACAAGAGGCAACTTAAGGCAGAGCAGCAACATGAAACGAAAAGACAGATGAACGTGAAAACACAAACAGGAAGTCTGAGAAACAAAAAACAAAGACCGGGGGATCCCAGGCTCAGTATTCTGAGGGTGTGGTGCGGGAGGCGTGGCCATGACACTGTAACTGCCATTAAATATCGCCTCTTTAATCAACCCGCAGGATCTTGTTTTTTGGGGGGATTTTTAAAAAAAATTTTCTCCTCCTGCTGTAGACAGGATGGAGAACTTCCACCAACCAGAGCATGAAAATGACTGAGACGTCTCATATAGCAGACTCTCTTTCAGAAAGTGTGTGGTGAGTTTGGCTGCTTAATGTGGCCAAGAACTGCTTACTATTTCAGGAAAAGGAAATTCGTCTGCCACACAAAATTACCAACCACACTATTTTTAAAGTTGAGCCACATAAACAGTCCCTCTGGAATCACAGTGGTCAGTTTTTTGTTCAAGAAAAAGATCTTTAAAAGTTGGTGAAAAACAACAGAAGTCTTTGAGGAATATTTAATCATTGGGAGTATGCACCTGTATACCTGTGGTTGTATATATCTGGATGTGATCAGACCTAAAATTTTTTCACTGGGGATCAATGAAAAACAGTACATACATAGAGACTAAAATAGCAATTTCCCCAGGACGCTATGTGAGATGATGCCAAATACAGCTATACATGTAAAATTGAGGAATAACCTTGATTTGTAGCGTATGAAAGTCTTTCTAGTGATAAAAAAGTGTGATAACAAACTGTGTGCACATGTTTTTGTGAATAAATAGCATGTACAGATGATGCAATGTAATCGTATTGTTTCTCTTAAGTTAAGCTCAGGAAGTAAACAGAAACTGTGCACAAACAACTGGCAACAAAATGTGTTCCTACTAGAGGATGCTAAAACATATTGTCACTCAACAAAGCATGTCTGTCCATTATGTCTTATACAAAATGTGTTTTAATTACACATTATGTAACCACATTAATAAATAAAGATACTCAAATTGATGCTGAAACAATAGAACAGTGATCTATTGGGGCAACACTGACATTGTTCTTAGTACTTACCCCTGGGGAACCCCGTGTTTTTCTTTGATTGAACACCTCAGACTCATCTTACAAAAAACAGATAATTACTTGGTAATAATTAATGGTTTGTAAACAGACATGCTAGAGCTCCAAAAACACAAATATGCAAATTGTTTGAGCATCTGGTAGAACAGCGTACCTCACTAAGACTCCCTGAGAACTGATCTGATCACAAATGATTGCTGGAAACTAGCACAGACTGATAAGCATTGCAAAGACTGATGCAGCAACAAGGCTCATGATATTATAAACAATGTTACCTCGTTACTCAGCCACAAATGGATCTGTCCTCAGGTATGCATTATTAACAAGCTGGAATCAACATCTGTTATGACGCTGACAAGTCTTGCTGTCACACTCATTGTGACAGACCTACCCGGGTTTCATAAATATCTCAGAAACAACCTGCTGCTACTCTGCTGGTTCACTCTATTGGCAACATGAACATGAGTCTACTTGCACAACACCACATCAGATGTTTTAGTGACTGTGTATGCTCTATTCATGCTTTTGATGCACACAGTCAGCACAGTATATGTTCAAGGAGGCTAGTAAGAATAGAGTATATAAGCGTACTGTGAGCTACAGGATCAGAATTGGACCTGATATTCATGAGAGCTCATATTTACGTTTTGCCCAAGTGCACTACACCAATTGCCATCTGAAAGTAAATGTTGTTTGGAATCTAAATTAGAGAACACTGGATTTTAACTGACATTCGAAGAAACAAGAAAGTTTCTCAGGCAATTAAAAGGAAATGGACAGCTTCATATAAACAAATACAATTGGCATCTTTATATATTTAAATGATTTCTGGACATAAAGCAGTAGATAAATGTTTAGTGAGTCCTTCTGACAAAGTCTTTATGGTAACAAGTCTTCAGTCCTGCTGTATCACTTTTGTCAGTGGTATCAGAGGTGACAGACCCAGTGTCCTTTGTGTAATTGCTTCTGGCAGTTGCCTCAGTTATCTGTTCTCTTACAAAAGAGATGTGTACTGATACTGGCTTTCACCACAGCCAAGAAAGCTATTTTAAAAGGACAGTCTGAGCCAGCCATCAACCTTAATTCCATCTGGCTTTGGTTTGCACACATTGGTGATTGGTGGATTGGTCTATTTCAAAAATGTATGGCTGATCTAAAGCCTGAACTGTTTATGTCAAGATTACTGTGTCACAGATCTCTTGGGTGTGTGGGTGTGTAAACGTCTCGTCTTTGGAAATGGCTACATTTGTTCAGTTGACATTATTGTATTTGTAAGTAGAAGATATTTTACACTTTCCAAGAGCACACCCGAATAGTGAAAAACTGTGATGTTGTGATGTGGTTAAAAAAATGCCTAAAAAAGCCTATTTTTATAGTGCAAACCCTAAATATGCCCCCCAACACTTTCATTCCATTTTAAACTTGACTTAATACATTACCCTTAACAAATTAAAGGTAAAGCCATATCCATACTGTACAGTTCACACTGTACTCTTGCAGTGCTAGAACGTGAAATACAAATGTTACCTGTGTATAGACTGTGCTGTAATTCATGCACGGGCATTTTCTTTGATATGAGCAGGTAAATGCAGTAACGATTTAATTTTATTTACAGTAATAAAAAAACATGGTTTAAGAAGAACAAAATGAAAAACACGAGAACACTCAGAGAAACACTCGAGAGAGCTCCACGCAAGATGCGTCACAGGGCAAGGAGAAATGAATAATGTTTCTAGGATTGGTTACATACACTCTGAGTACAGCGGTATTTCACCATCCCAGACGCGCTTTCTTTGTGTTCTCTGGACAGTACCAAGAATTTATACAGATATGTTTTACATGAAAATGTAGCTGAATTTCCGTAAATATTTATGCTACAAAATTAGTAAATGATAGTTATCGTGATGATTTTGCACTAAAATGCATGAAAAATTATGGATTATCACAAAAAAGTCTTCATTTCTACTTTTTTGACATAAAAATGGAATCAGTCAATCCAGAAAACAAGTTCAAAATAAGTACAAATATCAATCATTTTGGATTTACATATAACCAAAAATAAATAAATGTATAACAAAGCAGTAATCATATCTTCAGACCTTCAATCTTCGAGTCTGAGAGGAATGTTAGTCCTTTAGTTAATACAGTGTTAATTCTTGCAAATACTAATAAAATAACTTAAAATAAAAGGAGTTTTAAACCTTAAACCTCTGCAGTATGTAAAGCATATTGAACTAAACGAACAATCGACCCTCGTCACTGTTAAGAGGCCCACCGGAGCTGGCAGGATGAATTAAAAAGCACTAGAGGGTGACATGTTTAGTCAGAGTGACGGGCCAACAAAGAGATATCAGAAGCCTAAATTATTCAGAGGAAATCAATGTCTTCGGCACTAGAGAATAACGGTTATTGACAAGACTCCAGCACCCTCACTCTATTTCAGTCCATTAAAATGTACTTTACTTAAGTGTCTCGACAGAGGAATTACTGAGAGCCTTTCAGCAGCGGCCAGAGATACTGTTATCAATGAGAGCTGCCGGGCATGCGATGGTTTTATACATTTAAATGGAGGAAAAGTGTGGAATGGAATGTAATGGACGTTTAATTACGTTGTGAATGCATGAGAAAAAAAAAATCAAAGAACACTCTTGACAAAGTCATTTAAAGTTGAGGTGGAAAAATAGGAGGCTGAGGGGAAGCAGTGAGTGCAGAAACCAATCTTGTTTAAATCATCTTTCATTATAGGAAACAGATCAAATCGTGCTCGGCAGCAGGAATTAAAAAGCAGTGGAAATCTGAGTGGGGTTCATGAAGATCAAAGTGTGGCCAAGCACACAGCCACGGACAAACACACAAAAAAACACACAGAACCTGCATTAGCTCACAGTGTCCCGAAAAAATGATAAATCTCCAGACCTTTTAATAGAACATGTTTATTTTCCTTTTTCCATTCTTTTAATGCAGCACATGTTCTCTCATGTGTTTCAAACATGGATGATCCAGCAACTCTTGGAAAAGGTAAAAATCCATATTTCCAATTTAACTCACTTCACCAGCAGACCAGATAACATGTTAGAACCATGATCCAAGTCATCAATGCGCACTGAGCTGAGATTTGAGATGCATCCATTTGTTATTTTTATACCAGCCTCTTATAGTAAACTTTGAAATTCCAAGTCGTCTGTTATTGTCTGATCTTTTTAAATGGACCCATATGCATGATTTCAGGCACCTCTGTTCCTTTAGTGAACCCTGCTGTGTTTTGTGAGGTGAGGTGATTTACAAGTCTAAGCTAAATAAGCTTTTTAATTGTTTTTATACAAAACTGTTGTAATCACTGTTCTTTTCCAATGTAACATGCATTTTGAAAAAAGATCATATGAACGAATGCTCCAATACTCAAATTATTTCTATTCTATTCCAGGACAACTTCAAACTTCCTGCCCAACAAATGCCCTCTCTAGCTTTAATGTTCCGGAGCACAAAACAACCCCAAAAATGCTCAACCTGCAGCAGCCCTATGCTGCACAAATCAGCAATGAGTTATGCATGCAGTTGTGATGGATAGCTTATTAGAAAACTGACAGCTGAGGGGTCCTGGTGGACCAGGGCTGAAATAAGTCAAACAAAAGGCCACAGAGAGAGCTTTCTGGAGGAGGCAAGGCATTTATGACTTATTATGCCCACCGCTTGCACATTCCTTCAGACAGCCACACACAATCAATGCACAACCTCACATGAACTGCTGTCGGTAAACACTGGAGCTTAATTTAACCCGTCAGCAACACCCTCCTGGCACTGAGGAGCTCTGCATTCTGAGCAGCTTTAAATGGGGATTCCATCTTTCCCATAGATGCAAATGTTGTGCCCTACTACAGGATAGTAGTAATGCAATTAATTATAGATGGATGGATGGATGGATGGATGGATGGATTGATGGATGGATATGCCTTTGTTGTAATTGTGAAGCAGGAACAAAACTGTAGGGGCTACTTAACAATGCAAATAAATACAGACAGTAAACAGTGCAGACAGTAAACAGTGCAGACAGTAAACACAGTATAGACAATAAACATCAAACTTGAAGAGTTGGCATGCGTGAATTTGAACATTGTATCAAGAAGCAAACACATACTTTTCAAACGTCAAACAATGACAAAATGAAAAAGATTTACAGTAACAGTACAGTTATGTACAAAGTCACTCAAACTCCATTGAACTTTTGGTCACAGATGGCTGTGACATCACCAGGGACTACACTCATGGTCTCCTGATTATGAGGCCACCTCAGAAAAGCATATTGCAACATAATTGATCACAATGACAATATATCACCATTTTCCATATACCCTACATACTGTGCCTTACATATTCCCTCTATATTCAAACTATTCCACTCGACTCCGCTACAACTACACAGCTACATGACTGCAGACAGTGTGAGTCATTTTAGGCTAGACTTAGTACAGGATTGAACTTGTTACTAAACTTGTTACACTAACACGCATCTGGTCTTTATAAAAGCAACGAGCAGAAGGTCACGCACTGGTAATGTATGTTCACGTACATGCTTTGCGAGGTAATGTATAACACTGGTAAACAAAAAATATAACTTTTAGCGTTCATTTATCATTTCATTCCCCCGTTTTCCAGCTATTAAATGACTATAAATTCTTCTGCACTGCAGATACAGGGAACAGAGGTAAGATGATGATGTGCTTCATGATGCACATAATCTCATTATATGGACAGTTAAGAAAACCAATTAGGACACAGCCAAGCATGCACAATGACTGCGTGTTGAATATGCAGATGTTTCAATCCAGCAGATGCACACACTGCAGTTCAGATATCCCGCTGTCCTGCAAAGCTCTAGGGGCAGAAATCCTGGGCCAAATGTCATTTAAAAGTTGTCTTTAAGGCAAAGCAAGGTTTATTCATATATCACATTTAGGGCTGCAACTATCGAATATTTTTGGAATTGAGTATTCTGTCGATTTTTTCATCGATTAATCGAGTAATCGGATAAATCATACTTT
>JBBJLR010000111.1:2444791-2457253 GCA_037577145.1 Brachypetersius gabonensis
TGTGTGTGTGTGTGTGTGTGTGTGTGTGTGTGTGTGTGTGTGTGTGTGTGTGTGTGTGTGTGTGTGTGTTTTCCCCTGCATCGTCCACAAGAGGCCGGAACCCTCTCAAACGGCTCAAGGACAGTTCATACAAATGCAGGCCTGTTGGCTTCTCACCTCTATTAGATATGAATGAAAGGATAGAGTGGAGAGAAAAAGTAGCGACAAACTCTACCCATAATTCAGCAGGTAACGTCAAAGACAGTAAGACTTAAAAACCCTACCAGGGCAATTAGAGGCTTGTCTTTAAACAGAAAATGCAACTTCATCACAAGAACTTTAATGAGGCCTTCAAAGAGAAGCAACCTGATACTGTAACAGACTAATAAAAACACTGCACAATATGAACTAAATACTGGTATTGGAATTATAATGCAACATATTGCAAAAGCGAACACTTTCAATATATTAAATATGATTATATAAATCATATTTTAAATTATAAAATACCAAAAATATATACAATTCCCCATTCATATAGTCCATAAATAGAATCTAAAGTATAAAAACAGCCCAGTTTAAAATCATAGTTTGCATTTAAATGTTTGCTACTGCAGTCTAGCCCTGCCCCTTCACGGTGAAGTTAGAAGGAGTGTTTTAGTACTGCTTTTTGAACAAAAGGTAACCAATCACATATAGCAGTCTTAAAGGAACAATATAAACATAACAGTCGGTTTAATACTAAGTAGCAAACAGAGGTTGGAAAATCTTCATGCAAGAGTTAATGATGAATTATATTTTTGGAACACGAATGGTCATTTAAAAAACAAAGTAGAGGGAATAATAAAATATTTGCCCATTAAAAAAGCGTGAAAATTTGTGTTTTTGATGAGAACAGTTTGGCCAAATTAAATGAATATGTTTGATGACATGAAGAAGATTCATCTACACACCTGGTAACACTCAGCTGGAGCTGTGATTAGTCACCAGGCACAAACGCTGTGATTGGTTGGAGGCTAATTTGAATATTAAAGCCCTCTGTGATATCAGTATTGGAGACATCGCGATTAACAGCTGTTAACAGATATGATGTGCAGACCTAATCAGTTAGGCATAATAATCTTTAACACAGACGGGAACTAAACAGAGCAGGACGGAGCTGATCTCAACGGCCATCTGAACTAGATTCATTGAGAAATGGCACAATGCCATTTATTCGGATGCTTTTAGAAGCACAGAAGCAGAGCAATGCTGGAGCAACCATGCAGCTGAGCTAAGTAAATAAATGAAAACACTACTCTGAGATATTGTTTCTGATAGAATCTAAAGAAGAGATCCTTCAGTCTGCATTTCATCACCATCCTTACATTTTCATATTCTGGGTCACCTTTGATGCTTCACACCGCAAACTGAACCAGAAGAATTGCGTTTTGAATTGCAGCGGCCGCCTTGAAATGATAACACACCGGGGCTGGAACCCAGAAGCAGAGCAGCACTGCTAGAGAACATGTACAGCAAAGTAACGTAAGAGTCACTACCCAGTTGCTCCTAAACAACTAGAGCCTTTAGTTATGTTTGCTTTTTCATAACTCTATAGCCAAAGTTTGTGTTCAGAATACCAGATGAGTTCCTTCCCCCCTGTTTATTTTCTCCATACCAGTGTTTAGGCTTAAAAAGTCCATTTTCCTCTATGCTGCTCCAGAACCATTAAAACAACATGTAATCAAATGAATAAACAGCTTGTGAAAATTATCCATTTAGGGATATTAAGGCATTAGTCATATGATGGTTCTGTAATTTAGCACACAGGGGCCAAAAGGCTTTGTGTATTCACCTACAGCATGGGTAGAATCAAACGCAAATGCAGGAAATGGCAGGAATTCATAATTCACCATGCTAAATAATGAAAGGCCACTAAAATTAGCTCATATGATAGAAACGCTACTGAGCATCAACACCACTCAGCTCTCTTAGGATCATTTCTGTTATGTAAATAACCTTAACAAGAAATAATGCGTAGTACTTGACTGCAAGTGTGTCCGCCACTTCTGAGAAGCGTCATTATAGATTTAAAAAAAGGTATGAGCTTCAAAGTTTGTTTCATATCCACAACCAAGACACTTTCCTTGCGATGCACTGTAAAGTGCAGCACGGAATGCATCCATATTTTATAGGACATAATGTACAATTTGAAATGGACAGTGCAGCCTCACCACCCCTGTCTATATCCTTCATTGTGCCTAAATGCTAAATGGGTTCACTCAGGGATTTGATAGAATGGAAATTACAGCCATCCGTCTTAGTTTGTGCGGATTTTTGAACCAGCCGGCGCTCCTGTGTTTGTGTTAGCATGTCCATATATCACATGCTTTCCTAATCACGTTTGCCTGTGTAATGCTGATTTGTTCTGTATTTCTCATGAGGGTCAAAAATATGAATATTGCTGTCCTTATGTGGTGGTTAGTCCTCAGTGTGCTCGGTAAAAACAGTGCGTTTCTCTTCTTTTCTTTCCATTTTGGGGCCGACAACAAAGCCAGGCTTTGAAGTTGATGCCAAATGGAGATGCTTTTTGCAACAAAGGAGCCATCTACAGCACACAGCACATCTAGCACCTTATAAAGCGCACAGAGACACACTCAATCACAGAAACACACACATAAACAAGGTTCTTTCTCATTGAATCATGGCCTTTAATAACTCAAAAGCCATGCAACTGCTGATAACGGCAGTGTGTGCATTGGAGCAATAAGCAAGCCAACATTGATTTTGAATATCATGCATCTTTATGTGGTTCTTGTTTGGCGAATGAGCAAAGGGAGGACAAGAAGACTGAGCGTCCACTAACAATACAGCTGCCTACAACACACAGCACACCGTTACTAACAATGCAGGATTAGTTACCGTGCATCAATGCAGACAATGCTGGCTCAGAAAAGCAAGCCACGGGGCCTCTATGGGAGGTGGCGAATGGTCTCTCTAAGCTAAGGATGCTGGCAGTGTTGTTGATGGCCTCTTTTCTGTAGCTTTGGAACAGGAATGGGAGATAAGGCTTGCTTTAACAGAGCTAATACACAACACACTCAGTCACCGGAACTAAACTGAATGCAGCAGAGAACAGTATCCATTTCCAGATCATTCTGCCCTTAAATACAGTGTCAGAATACAACTGGAAATTTCTCTGTGATATAATAGGGAATAGGAGTGTGTTTCTCTGAGAGTGAGAACTGTCTCCTTGACATAGCAGAACTGGGACTCGGGGCACTACAAGATGTTAATAAGTGGGCAAGCCTGGCTCTCTTTGTAAAGTGTTTTTGGCCCCCTTCTCCATTTGGAGTCCTTAAGTGATAAACTGAAACTAATCCAGTGTTTGTGTTGTAGAAAATACCATACCAAAGTTTTAATATTTGTAAATCAAATCCAATTTAGGCAGCCTGGTAATGCTGAGTGTTTCAAGTAAGGTACATTGCGTTGCAGTTTCATTGACTACATGATTCTGCTGGCGCTAAGCCAAATTCAGATTCCAGTGTGTTTGGCCAATCAGAGGTTAAGAGAAAAATTGTGTATTTTTTGCAGTGCAGGCAGCGATTATCTCACTCAAACAATGACAGCTGCATGCACTGCAAAAAATACACAGTTTTCCTCTTAAGGTTCTTGGTTGTGTCTTCTGTGTCTGTAAAGGATGTACAGTATGCTTAAGTCTAAAAGGTAACAATAACATAATATAACCTTGTTTAAATTGTGAAATAGTTTTGACTAAAAGAAAATTTAGATTTGTTTGTTTTCTTCTATCTACTATACTTATACTATATTGACTGGGTTAAATAGAATTGCATTACTAAAAAATGAGACTAAAATACAACTTTCATTGACTAAAACTAGACGAAAAAATAGTTGTGGATAATTCTGACAAATAAGACTAAAATGCTCAGACTTTTAGCTGAATTAAACATGACTAGACTAATAATAATAATAAATTTAATTTATAAAGCGGTTTTGAAATACCCAAGAAAACAGAGCATTTTGTTTGTCTACTCACACATCTTTTGTTTAAAAAGTTCCTGTGTTTGTTTTTTCTCCCTCTGTAGTATCGAAAACAGTATCAAGTATCGAGGACCATCCTTAGTATTGGTATCGAGTTTGAAATTTCAGTATCGTGACAAGCCTATTTAGGAAACAGTATGACTTACTGCGAGCAAAACTTTACTATTACAGCCATTTCAGACAACACCAGGGCTAGAGAGGACCCATGTTTATCATTCTCAACAAAGACTGATGCTAGATCAGCACACCTGTGAACTGTGGGTACACAGCATTAGCCTACATATTGATGTTTTGTTTAATTCTTATAGTCTTGTGTATTTACAGAAAGTGAGTGACTATGTTCAGCCTCTTATCTCCAGTTATGAGCATGCCAGACAAATTTGAACTCCAAACACATCTTTTCTGATCAAATACATTGGGGCTAAGTGGAAAACTGTGCAAATTTGATTTGTCCCAAAACCAAACTGAAATGTGTTTTAAAGAAGGGAAGCTAGTTTTGTCACAATTAAAACACACTTTTATTTTTCTACTTTAAAACAAATCCACAACGCTGCCATGAGAAGCACTTAACCTCTAAAATGAGGTTAACCTCTAACCTCTGCAGGGGTTTCTGGCACCACAAAAGAGCTTTAACCAGGAATCAGCACTAGATTATAATACAGCCAACACCTGATTCACTAATATAATTTAAATTCAAAACCACTGAACTGGATCAAGGAAGGCTTCTGGTGGGTGTGTGACTGGGACAGTACTTACTTCAAAATGGCACCAAATACAACGCCCTAATTTGTTGGCTGATATTATCAGCCTCTTCAGATGAATGATGGTCCAGCTTAGCATCACAAGCCTGAAGAGATCACATAATGCACATTGCGTGCCATATTTCTCCAGGTGTGGGAAAGCACAAGCAGCCATTCATTTTCATAATGGCTTGCTTTATGATGAATGCACTGTAACGTTCTACGCCCTCAGTCCTTCATCTGCCTCTGTAGCCTCACATTTGTTAGCCGCTTTCTGCCTTCTGCGTTCTTTCATTAAACATTCACTGTTTACACAAGAGCAGAAACCTAAATGTTAAATACGCTTTCTTTTTGTTTTCATATACATTATATTGAGCACTGGGATTTTCTCAGCTAGATTTGTACTGGTTATCTGCACTGCTGCATTCTGTTTTGTAAGAAAATGCTGTCTCTTCTCCAGTATTAAATAATTGCCTGCTCTGCACAATGTGACAACCATGGGCCTCTCTGAGGAAGTCACAGGGCGGAAATTTTTTTGAATCATGTCATTAAAAGTTACTCTGGAGTTTTATATGAGGCTGTTAGTGTCTAGTAAATATATCTTGTGTGTTTAATGACAGGCATGTTTGCTCCTCTGCTTCTCTTTGAGGGAGCAATACAGCAAAAAATATACATCACTTCAAGCAATCTTCACAATGCACTATTCCACTGTAAGCATCATAACCTTTTGTATTTTTGACACTTCAGGTTGGAACATACAAGAAAAGAACATACAATCAAAAACTATGAATATAGTAACCCCTCATTTTTACGTGGATCAGCAGTCGCAGATTCAGTCACACGTGGATTTTTTTTTTGAGAACCGAAATCATAGTTTTATGCGGAAATCCCCACAACATCG
The DNA here is from genome assembly GCA_037577145.1 of Brachypetersius gabonensis. Classification (NCBI taxonomy): domain Eukaryota; kingdom Metazoa; phylum Chordata; class Actinopteri; order Characiformes; family Alestidae; genus Brachypetersius; species Brachypetersius gabonensis. The sequence goes on from JBBJLR010000111.1 coordinate 2,450,453, forward strand.
CGGAAGCTGCAAATATCCTCCAACTTTTTTTGATTTTGTGTGCCAATAAATATATTTTTTCTGGATGTTTTCATACAAAGGGACTCAGGGCAGGTTGTAGCCGACCTGGAAGCACTATTTTAGAATTTCACACCAGGGTTAAGCCCCCCGTGCTCCAAGTGCGATTTCTCCGCAATGCAAGCACTCAGACACTCAAGCTCCACAGTTCGATTGATCTCCAGGAGACTTTTCCAATGAGCACTCATTTGTATTTTTAGCTCGAGTAGATCAGGGGTTATTCTCCGAAAACCGTTCGCCTCGCTGCTGTGTCCCAATACTTTTGTCCCACGACCTTCCTAGTTGCATAGCTCGGTGGGGAATTTAAATTAAATTAAAGTTTACCCTCACATTTTCTTTAAGGGTAATGCATTAAACTGAGTTTAAAATTAAATTAATGTTTTGGGAGCATTAGGCATTTTTAGGCATTTATTTTCATAAAAACATGCGTTTTTTCACTATACGTCTGTGCTCTTGGCGTGGGGTTACTGTACAGCTATTTCCTATTCAGAGTAATACAACAAACATCTGTAGTAAGTCCTTTTGCAGGTCAGCAACTTCATGCCAAAGTAGCTTTTGACTACGCAGTAATCAGATCATGGTGATCCAACCATTAGTCGATCGAAAGTTTACACCTCTTCAAATGTAGCTTCTGCTTTAAGATATTGATAAGATCTCATTTGTCTGTTCAATATTCACCCTTTTAAATCAGGCACAGACCTCTGAAGCTGTGGAGTCAAAATACCCCAAGCAAACTGCCAAGCACTGTTAAATGTCATAGCTGGTTTTACAGCAGCACATCTGAGTAGCTGGTGCTACATGATAATAGATAATAAACTTGCTTGTGGTGTATTTGTACATTGTTCATATTTCAATTGTTTAACAACCTCATAATTCAGCCAGGGCAGATCTGTTACATTTTCGTTTTGGGTTAAAATGGCAGGCAGAACTGATCCTCATATGCAAAACTTCCATATTTGTAAGCATTCTCTTCAATACGCATTCAGATCACTAAAATAACTTGCTCAACAAGAGAACTGGAGCACAAGAGGCATTACAGTGTGAATGTATCCAAGCTGGTTGCATTGCATGTAAACACATCTGCACACACAACTACCACGAGATCAGGACAGCTGGATCCGAACACATTCTGGTCACAAACAGGCAAGACGGAGGGTCTAGATGAGTTAAAAAGTTTGTTAGAATCTACTAAAAGTTCTAATAACATTCATGCGGAGAAGCAGAAAAGGTTTAAAACCAATGACAAAGCCTCTCTCTGATGGAGCCGAGGCAGGATGGGACAGTCTTGAAAGAGACATGATGTTTCCTTTCATGTTGGTTGAGTCCTCAACTTCTCCAGCAGATGCTTTGATTCACTGCAGCCAAAGGATAAATTTCAACTTCACTTTAAATATTTTATACACATTTACACAGTGTCAGCTACATCTATGTATGAGCACACACACACACACACACACACACACACACACACACACACACACACACACACACACACACACACAGCACACACACACACACACAGCACACACACATATGCACACAGAACACACAAATTGATGCAGTTAACCCTGAGACGCTTAATTCTATTGGGCCTGCAGTTATTTCTGGTCATAGCTACTGCTGTTTCAGCAATTGTTTGTCCTTTCATATTTCACATTAACAGCATCTGGGAGCAATCATGGAATTAAAGTCAAGTCTATTTTTCAGGTCTATTTTTCATGGCAAAAGAAATGTGTCCAAAAGAAACATGCAATTAGGCACCAAAACAGCAGGTCCACATTTAACAGGATACATGTACAAAAACTACAGACACACAACAGGCTACATGTTTATGCTGACACTGATAACTGACCAAAAAAAGGGCCAGCACTGTAAAGAAACCTGGTTACCGACTACAAGAAACGTCACTGCTGTGCTTTCCAACAAGGGTTTCTCCACCCAGTACTAAGTCACCTTTTTCTCGGGTATCAAATATTTATTTCACTCAGTGAAATGCAAATCAATTCATAACTAACATGTTTCTTTAGAAATTCAGCAGGGGATAATAATTATTTCCTCCACTGTATATATTTAGGCCTATTAGGGCTCGGAAAGTTAACACGTTACCGCATTAACACATTATTATTTTATCGCACCTTAATGCATGTTTGTGAAAGTCCTTTTATTTTGAAAGTTTGTTGCTTTCACCAAAGTAATGCAAACGTTGAGCTATATCCCATTACTTTTGTCCATATAAGACGCTTGACCATTAATATATATGTACTGTATATGTGTACAGTAGGCTGGAGGTTTTAAAGTAGCCAATACAAGCACGTTATTTATTTTTCCTTAGTGCTGACTGGCTGCTGCCCAGAATTTCCCTGTTGGAGCGTCTCGAGTGTTCTCGTGTTTTTCATTTCGTCCTTCTTAAACCCCTGCATTTTTATTCCTGTAAATTAATTTATTCATATATTTAAAGGCTTATGCCAATGAAAAAAAACCACACTTGCATCAATTACAGTACAGTCAGTGCCCGCATCAAGTCGAAGTACAGTCACTTATGTGCCTTGAGGCCCTTTAGTACCACTTATACCAACCCCTGTATATATCCATATATATCTCAGGCCTGTTACAAGAAAACTTTGCTTTTTCACACGCATTCGTCTTTGCTGTGAAAGTTCCCGTTCACAGGATATATAGTCACTATATATACATATATATTAATAGTTTTCAGAGGAACGAGAAGGAGCACATTCAGCCAATCAGGGTGTAGGTTGTGTCTAAAGATTTTATGTATACATGATAGATAATCTAATAAACCTTGTGTTTCGCAAAGACAACAGAAATAATGATGATTTTAAATGGCTCTTTAGCCTCTTCAAGTGTGGAGCTGGCATTTCCAACAACTCCTCAGACTGATCCATCGACACCTGACAAAGACCTACCAGTGGCTATGATTCTCTAGAACCAGGCAATGAAACTTCATTGTCTGGATTTAGGCTAAATACAGCTGCTACTGAGAAGGCACAAAAGCTTAAAAGTGGCCACCTATTAATGATTAATTATATTAATTGTAATATTTTCTGTAACTGCTGTGCTTATAGTGTTAAACCAGGGCCAATCAACATCCCATCACATCTTCCAGCCCCATTAATAAAATGTGCATCAATTTTCTTCATTCTAAAGTACTTCTAGTAAAGTAATTCTATTGTTGAACATATTGTAACATATTGACCCCTGAATCACAGGTTGACTGTGTCGTTACCCCCCTCTTTTTATTTTTGAGCACCTTCAGAGCTTTTGTTTGTCCATGTTTATTCTCGTTGGGAGTGTGATACTGTTTGGACATTCAGATTGTTCAGTTGTCCATTAAAATGATTATAAAGCTTTGCTATATGCACTGGCACTGTAAAACCAGGCTTTTCCGTATGTGTGTCCTTGAGGGTGCCGTTTGCTCTCCATCATTACTTTCCTCATGTGGGTCTCAGTTCTCTCTCACAGACGACAGCCGACGCTGATTCAACACACTCAGTGGGCCAAACCAGCGCTAACGAGAGCTGAGTAGAGAAGGGCAGGACACACATTACAAACCACATGCATCTTTCAGACCCTCACAGGTTTGTAGTGGCAGCAAACAGCAAAAAAGGCTCAGCTGTATTTGTTTTATAATTTGTTAAACCATTCGATTTATTAAACACTTATGTGGCACTGATTAAAGAACATCTGTAATCGGTTGGGATGCTCCTTTGTGATTGGTTGGAAGTTCATTTGCATAATGCATGCCTTTGTATAAAGGCTGTTACTTCATCAGTGATTTACACAGAATATATTGTGCAGTTCTGGACCTTCAAATTTGGTTCAGTGCTTCTCTCATTTGTCTGAGTTTTTGTTTGAGTGCGTAGAAAAATCAGATCATATCTGAGCCTTGCGGCGTTCTTTAAGCACTGCCCGCAGCCCTGTGAATAGGATCACACACCCTTGTTAATCTTAGCTTCATTCTGTCATTCTATATCCCCTCAATCCTCTTCCTGTTTTCCTCCCCTGAGAGGAAGCCGCGCAAAGAATGCTCGCTGCAGGGAGACTGGGTGTGAGTGAGTGAGTGCAGAATGAGGACCCTTCCTGAGAGGGGGCCATTATTTAATTTGGCACGGGGCCAGAGAGGCACTCCCTGAAAGCCCCCGGTGGATCACTTGGCTGTCTTTCTGTTCTTCGCAGTACACATGTCAAGTGCTGGTCCTGAGGGCCATGAAACCTTCTGCCTTTCATCTCCAGCTCCATGAGAAGCACTCTGCAGTTTTTAGGACACTTTGTGAATCTGTCACGGTGAGCTGGAAGCTGAAACCTTCAGTCTTTTATTGTATTCTTTGTTCTTCTTTTTGTGGAGTAAGGAGTGCATCGTTCTCTCATGCAGCCGCTAATTAACAAAGAAGCCTTCCGAAGCCCTGGTTCTCATCTGTCAAACATATTTCGGTAACCATTTCTCCAAACTCTGAAAATAAATGTCCTTGAGGTTCTCACGGTGGGTCTAATCATCAATCTCCTCTCTGTCAAAGCCATGAGCTCTATTTCACTATCGGGAGAGGTGCTGCTGGTGTTAGAAAGCATGCAAATGCATTTATCTCCACATCCACATGGCACGCTGTGCATTCGTGCCGTGTTAATGCGGCTTTAACGGATGCCTGAGGTCACCGGCAGTTCGCTGTGAGTAGAAATGACCTCGTTTTGTAGAATGAAGGTGCCACATTGGCCTCAGCAGAGTAAAACATTTTGACAATGCGTGGAATGCAGTAGCAGACAGGTCATTATTTGACTCGCTTTTCAAACACTGAGCATATAACTGAAAATCTCATGTCTCTTTCTCTTTTTTAGTTTGAAAATGCAAGCTGTTCTTTACAACAGGCCATAGAAATGGTCCAACATTTCAAAAATCTTGTAATATATAATAAAAGGCTTACCAGTTGAAATCATATCAAAAGGCAATGAGAGTCAAAGGAGAAGTTCTTCACACTAGTGACTGTAAGCTAAAGATTGTATTAATGTACTATATGTTTGCAGTAAGTTTGTTGGGGCTAAATGTAATTAGTTTTGCGTGTGTGTGTTATGGTGTAATTAGTTTTACCTGATTTTCTCAGGCGTAGTCGAGTCACAAGTTTCGATATGCAACTTGAGGCTGCGTCACAGAAGTCCCTATTACTGCAATAATATAAGAATGAAACTTTTTGGCCTTTGCTTCATTTACACATGCAGTACTTTAACAGATGTGCAGGTTCACATTTTCCATAATTTGTTCAAAAATACACTAAAACCAAAATTTTAAACAAAACATTTTACATTTTAAGTAGTTAAGTAAAAATACATTCAAATGTTCGGTCTTTGCAGCAGTTTTGACTGGTGTTCACACTATACACTATTTTATTCCCAGCTGAAAGTGCACATGGGAGCGGGGCTACACATTAAATTTAAAAACACTTTACTATGCTTTTATGAAGTTGTTTAAATCTATTTCAGAACTAGAGGATTTTGTCAAAAAATAATAATATAATCAATAGAAATAACAGAAACTACTAGAAAAGCCTTACTCCCAGGGTTTTGCAGTCAGTAAAGTCAGTTAATAAGTGGTTTATTATAGAAACTACGGGAAGAATCCATTAATGACATTATAAAGAGGGCGTCAAGCTTTCATGTGAAGACCCTTCTGAACCACAACCCTTATGTGTCAGTCCAGTCTTAGGCAATAGCCAGTGATTGCACTGGCTCTGTGCTGCTGATTGCACAAGAATAGAGTTGGGTCAGGCAGAAACTGGAGAACCTGTGAGAACCTGTGATTAATTCCTCAGAATTAATAGAGAAAAGCAGAGCAGAGCACCAGACTGCACAATAATGTGTAATGATAACGCTTTTCTCTCTCCCTCCAGTCGCCAAAACGCTCAGTGGATATCTGAATGGCATTTGATATGACTAATTAAATGTGCCCCTGCAGGAAAAAGGAACGAACTCTCTCCCTCTCTCTTTTTCTCCGTTCCTGTCAGAGAGTGTCCCAAGGGAGGGGAATCTTTACAACAAATCACAAAAGAACACTATCTAATTACTGTGCTCCTCTAAATCAATGTGGGAGTTTAATCATTTTTATCATTAATCACGCCTTTCACTTACCAGCCTTATTATTTTCTAATGAACAGCTGGGGTCTGATGCAAGCAATTTACACACAAAGCTACAGCATAGTAAACACAGATGTGTTTCTACACCAGACCAGTTTTGATATGAGGCATTGCTGTATGTATGTTCTGTTCTTCCTTTGTTCCATTTTATCTCATATCAGGGTTGGCTATTACACGCCTTTCCCATGTAATCCACAATGAACCCCCCACCCCACCACACACACCCCAACCCCACCACTAACCCAGTTCTGATTGGGATAAGCGGCTCGGAAAATGAATGAATGAATGAATGAACTTTCCTGACACCTGGCATTTGAATATTTTGATTAAATTAATTCAGGCCTATTTTACATATCCAAGACCTTCTCCGAAAAATGGAACACTGAGCCTGATCACAGCCTTTGTTAGTGCTAGGAATCCTGACAGAATGTCAGATCCACTCATTGTACTGGAAAAATGAGCCTATTTGATTAAGCACAGTGTCCAAGTCTACGCTTGATGAAGACAAAACCTTCTCGTTTCTGCAAGTAACACACATCACACACACACACACACACACACACACACACACACACACACACACACACACACACACACACACACACA
>JBBJLR010000111.1:2457353-2472353 GCA_037577145.1 Brachypetersius gabonensis
ATATATATATATATATATATGTGTGTGTGTGTGTGTGTGTGTGTGTGTGTGTGTGTGTGTGTGTGTGTGTGTGTGTTAACTTTATCTCCATTATTTTAAAACACCAGCTACCCTTCACATTTTGTGAATACTAAATGAAGCAAATGTATAAATGTTCCAGATCTATTTGGAAAACCAACTTTTTACATTCACTTCCATTAGAAATAATGTTTTTTTAAAGTTTTTTCCCTTCTCTTGAAAATTAACCTTACAAGGTTTTCTGACAGCGGCGATGTACTTATGTGGATTCAGTAATATTGATATGTCAATTGTAACAGAATATCTGCCTCCAGCCCATTGCTCTGCTGGTGGAAAATTTTGGTTTAATATCCATGGGTGTTTCCCAAATGGACATAAGTTAAACAAACTGTCAGCACAGCTGACAGGGGCTTCCTGACTTAAGGGCTGGAGAGTGACCAGCCAGGGGCCATGGCCCAGAGATAGACAGATATCGAGGGCTAGAGAGAGAGAGTTACTGGGAATGTAACATCCCATAAACCCTTCCTAAGGCTCTTCAGGAAGGTTGAGATGTTATCATACTTCAGCCCTTTGTTTTACCACCAAGTGTTGGTCCATCCATTGCCCAGCTATTCAAGTCTGAAGTGACATGTTTCAGTCCAGTGAACTGTTTTCCTAACCTGGCTAATGACTTGTCAGAAGGCCGGGAAGAAGGCCTGGTCTTCTTTCTCCCACAGTAATGGATTGGTTTCATGCTCTTTATTTTTCCTCCTGTTGCTTCTTTGATGGTGAGCCGCTCGTTATGGTGGCGCTTTCCTGTCAAGTTTCAAGAATCCACACAGGGCATTCCTCACCAGGCCATGTGTGAGTGGACTAGAGATGAGATCTCACTGTTTTGTTATGAGAAGCTGGAGTGCTGAAAGAAAAACAAATAAGTCACCGCCTTTTGAGCTTCCTGGTGTGACCCGGAGCACACCCAAGGAAATCCCAATATAGATATGGAAAGACTTCCATATCGCAGTGTAGCAAGTGCTACATCAAAACAATAACAGTCCAATAACAGAATGGAATCATTACCTGAAACTTTTCCCTCGTTTTGGCTTGGAGGGCCAGAGTTCAGCACAGTTTGGTGATTTCCCTGCTCTAACACTTTTGATTCAAATCGCCAAACTATACTGGTCTCCAGGAACAGAACTGGAAACTCCTGTCCTTGATTCACAACAGGAACACCTACAATAGTATAACATAAGCCCTGAGGTCCAAAAGATGGTTTGTACCTTAAAAGAGTTTTAAAGGTTCACTGCATTCAGTTTCTCTGGGAAAGGGCCGTTTCTATTTTCATAACTTCAGGACAGGGTGTATGGAGTCAGTGTAACCTCAGAAATGTAACTGCAACAGAACGTGGTTCAACTGTGTTCCCAAAGTGAAGGTACTGAAGCCACACCCCTGTGAAAGAAAGGGTTCTTTGGAACAATGCCCAAGAGCAGGGGCCATGGGAATGACTTTATCCTGTCAGATAGTCACTCAGTTCACCCTCTCACAAAATGTGAGAACATATGTGTACACTTTATATAATGGAAGATTCTAATTTCAAGATTTCATTTTTGAAGTACTATTGTAACAAAACATAGTGTACTGTTCCATCCCACCTATCTTCTTTATTTATGATGCTCTATTTGTTTGAACCTTACTTCACCAGAGTCTTTACATTTTGGTTTCTTTGGACCCATAGAAAGACCACATTTGGTCACTGTGAGGACCTTTGAGTTGCCTGGTTTCAGTAGAGTTTACAGAACCATACATTAAATGTCTTTAATACGAGGTGATTACATTCACATCCACAATGAAGCACTGTGACTGCAGCTTCTAACTGATTAAACAAGTAGCTGCACTGAATTTTTGCTTGCCATAAGGACACCAAAAGTGCTTTTTCTGCTGTCCCTGTTATTGGCAGGTTATCTTTGATTTGCCTTTTTCAGTGTAATTGTGATCAGTCTAAGTAAATCCCACTTGGAATCCCACTAAATTGTAGATGTTCTTGGAGCCCTCAATGTAAAGTGAAGTTTGAGCCTGAAGGCTTGATGACAGACATGTTAAAGACAATGTTTTTCAAATGTCCCTGTTTTTACATCATCCTTCACTGGTGAGGAATAAACAGATTTGTGAAGTTGCAAGATGATTTTGGCAAACAGTCAATTTGACCAAACTGTAGCCTAAAGCTTGGCCGAACTCTCTTTTGACCAGTATGTCCCAAACCTGGGTTTCTGATAAGGAGAGTCTTTGGAAATGGTCCCCAACCACCACATTCACTTCGTCAGCTATTTTGCCTTGACCCGTTCTTTCCTTTAAAAACAAACCAAGATTCAGTTTCACTGCTCTTACAAACGATGCATCATAAGGTTCTCTAAGCAATGCCGTGGATGAACCACTTTATTTCCCTAAAGAACCATTTTTGTAAACCAAATATGAGTGTGAAGAACCTTTTCAATGTGCAAACAGTTTAAGGTTCTATAACAATTTAATGTTTTTTCCTTGAACTTTGATATTATGTGGAGGTTGGTTGAACTTTAAAAAGGTTCCTCATTGTCACACACCTCGTTTAATCAAATTGTTTAATTAATTTTATTTCAGAGAATCAAAAATGGTTCTTCTACGGACTCATGCAAAGAACCCTTTTTAGCAGTCTACTTAATGAAGGGGAGTTGTTTAAAAGTTCTTTAGTTAAGGCATATTGAACAATTCTACAGATATTTACATTGGAAAATGTAAGCTCAAAGGGCCCAATTGGGATTTTAAATGGTTCCTAGCTTGGTTAAATGGTTCTCTATGATGGAATGGCAGTTGTATATGTTTTTTTAAAGAATACATCTTTATAGCACTAAAAATGGGTAACACTACTTTCACACGCCAGAAAGCTTTCTATATGATAAAGAACTGTTTTTGTTAAGAGTGCAGATGCACCAACATGTTTAAAAAGGGTCTTTTGTTGCAATCCCACAGACAACCTCTTTCGAAGAGTCAGAAGAACCTTTTAAATAGGACTGTACAACAAATTGCACAAAATATTGTCTCTTAATCCAGTTGAGTTAGCAGGTGTTTTGTTAAATGTAGGTATTAATGTAATCCAACAAATGTCAAATTATTTTGGCCAAACTTTATTGACTCGCCAAGGTGTTTTTAAAGGGCCCATATTCTACGTTTTGCATCTGTTTAATTTTCCTTAATGTGCCTGTGTGTTTGTGTAATACAAATATAATTCATATTTCATCTTAAATGACCATTTCTCAACCTGTTTTTATCCCTTTGAATTAATACCTCAGGTATTTCACATAGAGAAAAGTGATGAAATTAAAGGTATTTAAAAGTATTGCAGTATAATCAGTATAATCACAATAACTCCAGATCATCCAGCCCTACTTTTAAAGAACCTCCATTAATATCAACTCTTTACTGCTATATTTTTCTTAGAACAGCACATTTCCAACAGCCGTTTGGGAAACTTAAATTTTAAGAGCATGTCCAAGGTTAGAAATGACCTTTTAGATCCTCGCATCCACCTAAAATGTATTTAACCTTTTTTTTTTAAAAGAATTGATCTTTTATATGTAGATACAGATCTTTTATATGTAGTTCGTGTGCTGTCGTGGCTGCATCTACAATGTTGAGCATGTGAAGAAACGAAAGAGCTTTTTAAAGATTTCAGTCCAGAAGGTTTCCATCTGAGACATTTAACAATGGCACATTATGACAAAAAGGCCACAGCAGGCCAATACAGCATCTCTGGTTAGATCATATGCCTTTTTGTTAGCACGGATGCACCTCCCCTACTCTGCGCTGTCAGCGAGAGATGCTGAGAAAGGAACGAGGGAAGGAAGGCAGGAAGGAAGGTTTAAAAGGATGGCCACCACATATGGTTTTCAGCACCATTTATTATTAACCCGCATAAAATCGAATGCCACGGTTTATCTGAATATATGGGCTGGATTTTAAAGCGGAACTGTTGGGAAACCAACAATAAAGCCACGAGCAAAATGTAACAAAGTTAAGTCATACCTTTTCCAATTTAACTTAATTAAGAGACTTTTTAACGGTTATTTTCCTTTGTAGTGCGATTGTGTCAACTTACTGTGATCAAAGTCTCCGCGATAAGTGGCATTTCCTTGAAAAATGTGTTTTCCAGTCAAATTGAGGTTTTTAAAAAAACGTTTATTAATTCAGCATGTCTGTCTGGACTTCTCGGAAGCGTGTCCTTTACCGTTCCATGAAGGCAAAATGCCGATGGATAATTTTCCACATGAGTCCTGTCATCTGGTTTCATTCCCCCCGTCCATGCAGGAAATGTTTGGAGGCTGAACAAAAGAATCACATGGCGTCTCATTCCCTTGACCACAGCCGGACCGACAGGTCTTGACTTAAAAAAGGAAAACAACAACAAATTCTCTAGGCATGTCAGAGATGTTGCGGAGAGCCGTAGAGGTTAATGTAGTTTACTGCTGTAGAGCTGCAGTAGAGTTACTGTAAAATGTGGTTAATTGCATGAATTCGACTGTAAATATCTTAATGTAATTTTTAGAGAGTGTTTTATTAACAGTTAATGACCATTAAGGGCTTTAGTGGGCAGCTAGGTCCTGTTCTGTTATTTACCAGATTGTCTGAACTGAATTCCTCAAACCCTACAATAACATTGCTATATTACTCAAAGGAGGCATTGAGGTTTCCTAGAGGCACCCTAGGCTTGCGTCTACAGCCTGGTGAACCACAGGTCATTGCGAGCAGAAGTCATCATAGCACAAATACAATGTGTTTTTACTCCTTTTTTTAACTTGGCCCTGGGTTTGGGACTCCACAGCCAAAGCAGACACAGTGAGTTTTGTAGTGTGTGTCTCAGGACATCCTTGCTTCCCTTGTGCTGTAGTTGCGGGTCCCTTGACAGACTGAACTGTTATGTCATACAGACCTGGATTCTTTCCACTTGGCTTCTGTTGGCTCCATTGCCACAATCCTGGCTTGAAGAATCTGATGATAGATCCTAAGCTTTTTGCTGTGGGAAACTATAGTTTACTATTGCTTACATTATCAAACTTGACCTTCTTGTCTATTTATAATAAAAGGCTTTGAGTAACTGTCATTAGAAACAGGAGGAAATATCATAGAACTACCAACATTATGAAATAACAAAAAAATGAGCTTACATTCAGTCTGTGCATGTGTTGGTCTTTTATTTTTTAATGACGGACTATATTTTGAACTACATTTTAATGGTGAATGAATGATATACTTCCAGAGTTTGGTGATGCCACTGAAACCCCTTTGTGAGGGAAACTGTCATCATTATATTGTTCTGAATTCAAAACTGAATGCAAAACACTTGATGAGGGAAAACGTGAATCTCTGCAGCGCTGTGGCCCAGAAAGAACCCAGCGAGACATGCCTGATCAAGGGCAAAGAGAATTCCATCTTCCTCCATAGCTTATTTTTCTGTGGGCTAACTACTGGCCATTTTTAATTACAGATGTTTTTAGTATATTCAGATCACATATTTTGTACCTGTTACTTCTTTTATCAGATTAACTAGGATGCCATTAGCTTTCTGTGCATGAAACTTTCTGACACTGTGTGGAGCTGCTGGTGAGAAATGAGGAGGGAAAGGGGAGGGATTAGAACCAAGCTGACTGGTGACTGTTGTTCTTTAATTGATTGCAATTATTTAAGCTAGTCGCAGTTATTTTCCACGGTCTGTTGTTTCACAATCATGATTTAACACACAGAATGTGAAATGGATGTTTTTTTATCTTCCATCTTGAAATAAATAAATGTAAGTAAAGAAAAGAGGAAAATTAGTGGGTCTCTCAAAAACAATGAAACAAACTTTTATGAGTGCAGATTTACTTGCTAACTTATGTGGACAACAATTGATAATGCCTTCAGTTTTGTATATCATAAAGTGTGGTAGTGTTTTACCATAGAATCATTCAAAGCTTAACCAAGGAATCTCCAAAACTAACATTTTATGGCTACTGTAAAAAAAACTATTCATGATTTATTTGTCCTTCGTGTCCTTTGTGCTTTCTTTTTGCAAGTTAAGGCTTAATCATACTGTGCTTATTTAGTGATGTTACTTCACTGTTTTATATCTGTTCTTCTACTTTCAGGACAAATACAGGCACCATTGTGGTATTCAGTCAGAAAACAGACCAACCATGTCTGGATTCTGGACAGTCTCATTTCTGTTACTGTCCACAACCTGTGAGGTATCTAGCTATAACCATTGCTGTAGTGATGTGTTAAGAAATGTATTTATCCAAGCTTGTCTATGGTAACAGACTGGTGTTATTCCTACAGCGCTTCATAGTGACCGTTTCAGCGGAAAATGATACACAAGAGAAATCTTTGACCGTCGTTCAAGACATGGACATCTCCCGCAGCAAGATCGTTTTGGCACAGTTTGAATGCTACCAGAAGATTGCGAGGGATTACAAATACAATCACAGCCAAGAAGGTGAGTAATCTCAGCTCTGATTTCTGCTTAGTTTAAAGCCTTTCAGACAAAACAGCTTGATCTAGTAGGGTTATTAACCACTGGAAACGGGTATGACAGCATTTTTCTTTTCTGTACCAATATTGCAACCGTGAATATTGGATAACATCTGTATTATTTTAACATATTTAGTTAATTATTTACTTTCATTATTTTTTTATGATTTGTCATATAAGTAGTGATTGTTTAGATTTCTGCACCTCTGACAAAAAAGGCTTGTTCAGTGAAATATTATTCATATGAAGTGTCACCAACAATTAGTGCCACTTCTAAAGGTTAAAGGAATAGTTGATTAAAGCATCGAACACACACAGTTTTCCACTTCTTTAGTTTAGAACTAGAGATATGAGACTAACATTGCTTACAATCACTAGAAGTCAATAGTCACCCAAATGTTTTCTGTAAACCCTCAAAACGTCTCTGTCCTGGTGGTTTAGGACACAGTATGAAGCTATAAAAATAGGCAAAACCTTTACAGTAACTACTGTACTGTTCTTTAGTAACATTGTAAAAAATAAATTGTGTGAAATAGTTGCCTGTAGCAGTGAAGTTTGGTTTTTATTGCTCAAAGTTGTGATATGTCCTGAACCACACTCATAAGTCTGTGTTGCCTTAATTGTTATGGTTTCAGTAGGTTTGGAGGTGAATTTATGTAAAGATCTGGATGACTTTTTACTTCTAGTTAGAAAAGTTAGCTTTCTAGCAACACTAAACTAAAGAAGCAAAATGTGGATGAAACGTCATGACTGATGGACTACATCTGAGCTAATTGGAAAGTTGTGTACAGTTGATTATATTCTTTTATTATAAGATGGTAAATAGTGTAGATGAACCGATGTTAAGACTACACAAGGCCACTGGCACAGTTTAGGATGCAATTTAGGGATAGAGCTTTATTTACTGGCTCAGAAACTTTCAAATGTGCCCAATGATTCTTTGCCTTTATGGGTAAACAATAGCACACTCACTGGAATGCCATTGTATGTTGCGCAGGGTGTGTCCAAAAGTAAGCATTGTTCATCTGTAAGCACTCAGCTATATATTCACATGGCTCAGCTCCAACCATTTCCAGTCAGACAATTGTTTGACAGCAGTTGTGGTGATTGTCAGGGCTTGTCTAGATTGAGCATTGTGGCTTTCTGTCACCAGCAAGAATAAATCAGGTTTATTTGTCAGCAACTATGCATGAACTACAGTGTATGAGCGACTCCCTTAAGCTCTGACTTTGGGAAGTAGCCAAGCTATGTATGTTCATGAGGGTAGACACTCATGAATTCAAACTTCACAAATAGTTCTTGGCTCGTGCATACAGTTCTTGGAAAAACCTTTAATTGGCAACGAACTATTACATTATGGTTCTTCAGACATTAAATGGCTTCTTCAACCTCACAAATGCATTCACAAAAGTGGTTAAATTGTACTGTAAAAAGTCCTGAACAAGTGTTCATTTATTGCTAAACCATTTTAGGGGTGCCTGAAGTTCTACAGCAGGGACCAGTCATGTGTTCAACATCTGAGAGTAAATTGAAGATGCTATGTAGATGTTTGCACTTACTAACATTTCCAGTCTGGTAACTCATGTGCGTGTGTGTGTGTGTGTGTGTGTGTGTGTGTGTATGTGTGTGTGTGTGTGTGTGTGTGTGTAGCCACAGAGCAGACATCATGTAACCGCACGTGGGACGGGTGGCTGTGTTGGGATTATGAGGAAACCGGAGTCACCGCAGCTCAACACTGCCCAGATTACTTTGATGACTTTGATGACTTTGGTATGTTTGTTTCCAACTGCAAACACAGCTGCAATCAGAATTACATATCATCACTGTCACCAATAAAATCTCATATCTCCAAAACAGTAACTAAACTCTATTCGCAATAATCAAAGTAATTCACATTATAGGTTCACCTGAGTAACTTTGGACCTTTTCTATAGGGACATTTGTCATAAAATTGTGACTGCAAGACTTTTAACAAAAACGTTTTATTTGAACAAAAACATATATATAACACTGACATGAACAGTAGTCTGATCTTTGGGCTTGAAGAGTTTCAGTGTGTCTTAACAGTAGTTTGGAAATTATGTACAAATCATTATTTCATCATCACTCTTCATACCAAGGACAACATTAGTATGTCACCAACTTTTTAAGAGCTCTAGGGAGTAAAAGTGTTTGGACAACAACCAATAAATTAGCTCAGTATCAGTATTGTACAATCAGCTTCATAATAACTGGTAATAATGAAAAAAGGTCTTTGCACAGGTCTTTGTAGGTATGAGAATATGAGAAAAATCTAACTTTTAAGTTGCGGTACTTATAGTCTAGGGAAACAAAAACCCTTACCAATATTGTTTTTCAGCAAAACCCCAATTAATGTTCCAATTAGTTTTCTGCATACTCAATGAGATTGGAGAAATCACTGCTATTGAACTGAGACTACTCCTCAGTACAAAACCTCTTGAGACTTTTGAAGATCGTAGGTGCTCTCTGTACTTACTGATCCAACACCTACTCAGTTTAAGCTTTTTGATGTCATTAATCCCATGTTACCATGAATCCCAACAAGGGTCTCAGGACATTTGGAGCATGAGAATAAAGTTCTTTACTGTACAACCATCTGCCTTTTTACACCCACCCGACCTTTAATGTTTTTAAAAAGGTACATTTTTGTCTCACCTGACCATAGAAATGCATTCTAGTCATGGTTCCAGTAGCATCCTGTGAGCTCCAGGTGCTTATGTGTGTAGTCAGGTGAAAGGCACGGCTTTCTCATGGTTTTGTTTTGAGACTTGGTGATTCTTCGATCATCTAACTTCGCTATTTCCACAAGGCAGCAGGCTGTAGATGCATAGGATGCTAAACAGGATGCCTGTTGGTTAAAAAGACTTATAAAGTTCTTAAAACAGAATAGTCATTTTAGACAGTCATCTGCCCAAACCCAAATATCCTCATGCGTCTCTCCTACAGAGCACTACAAACAGCCCCTTAAGAGTGACAGTTGTTTTCTGTGGTGTGTCTTGTTCTTCCAGATGTGGCTACAAAGATCTGCACTGAATCAGGATGGTTCATCCACCCTGAGAGCAACAGAACATGGACCAATTACACGAACTGTAAACGGCTTGACAGCGAACGCAGACAGGTGAGTCTGACTTGAAAAATGGTCTTAGGCTGCTTTCATATGCATATCATAAATAAACACAAAGCTACATAGCAGATACCAAGCTGTATGAAGTCTAGATTAATACTTATGGACACATGCTAAACATCTGTAAGCAAGGATTACATTATGTTTTTTCCCATTTAGGCTGCATTGAACCTCTACTATTTGGTTCTTATTGGTCATGGACTGTCACTCATATCTTTGTTTGCTTCTCTTGGAATATTTTTCCATTTTAAGTAAGTCATCTCCATTTTCCCGTCTTTTTTCTCTAATGTCCATAACTTGCAACTAATGATGATGCTCTCTGTGTTTCCTTCATTCAGGAGCTTAAGTTGTCAGAGGATTACTCTCCATAAGAACCTTTTCTCCTCTTTTGTCTTGAACTCCATTGTAACCATCATTTGGTTCACCGCTGTCGCCAACAATCACGAGTTAATACAAGCAAATCCAGTGAGTGGTTCAAACTTTCAGTAAATGAGAAAGG
Organism: Brachypetersius gabonensis; assembly: GCA_037577145.1. Classification (NCBI taxonomy): domain Eukaryota; kingdom Metazoa; phylum Chordata; class Actinopteri; order Characiformes; family Alestidae; genus Brachypetersius; species Brachypetersius gabonensis. Next base: position 2,467,529 of record JBBJLR010000111.1, read on the forward strand.
ACAAAATTATATTTAAAAACTGTTTAGATGAGCAGTGGGTGTTTCTTTTTTTTTTTTTTTTTTACATATTATTGAATATTCTAAATAATACTAAAAAGATTATATACAAATAACTTTAAACAGGAAACAGTGATGTTATGTTCAGTATATCAGTGTGTTCCATATGGAAGCCCAGTATTACTTGTAGATTCCATCAGAAACCTGGTTTGACTCGGCTGGAGCTACTGAGGAGGAATCTGGAACCGAACCTGTGTTCTCCTCACCAGCTCACAAAATATCAACTACTTTTTTATAAACACAACAAATCTTGAGACTTTAATTGCTTTCTTGCTTTTATTTATTTTAATGTTAACTTGGATAGCAGTAAGACACATAAAATAATCACACGCAGACAAACAATCATATGCTTTAAACAATTTGTATAGAAGTCTTTTGCAGAGTACTGCATATATATAATAATATTTTGTTCCTCCAGGTAAGCTGTAAGGTGTCTGCGTTCATCCACCTGTATATCCTTGGCTGTATGTACTTCTGGATGCTGTGTGAAGGAATCTACTTGCATACACTCATCGTCGTTGCCGTGTTTTCTGAGAAGCAGCACCTGATGTGGTACTACCTTCTGGGCTGGGGTGCGTTAACCACGTCCTACTGTTACTGTTTATGCCTCTTTACCTGTGTATGATTGATAATTATGTAAACAAACAATGGTTAATGTGAGTAAAAATATTTGTTTCTGTCAAATATTTCCCAGGATTTCCTCTCATTCCAGCTTTGATACACGCCGTAGCCAGAAGTTATTACTTCAACGACAAGTGAGTTTATGTGCTATTATGTGCATTCTGTGTTACTGCCCTGTGAGGAGTCTAACAATGTGAAAATCTGTATCTTGTTTTCTCCTTACTGCAGTTGTTGGATCAGTTCAAATACGTCTCTGCTTTATATTATCCATGGGCCCATTTGTGCTGCTTTACTGGTGAGTGCTCTCTCTTTGTGTGTGGAGTGGAAATCTAATTTTAATCAGTCAGTTAGCCAATCTCGGCCAAATTAGCAGAGAACAGCTTGATTTCATGGATCTGCTTCAACTGCAAGTTTGCTCATTATATTTCTTTTTCTGGTCCTAATTGGATTTGCATGTTAATCAGCAAATACAGAATCAAGCAATCTTATGTCTGTGGCCATTATTTAATAATTTCATTGGCAGAGTTGTCCTGATTTACAATTCATACAGCAAAATTGCTTCTTTTATTATGCATTTATGAGTCACATGTATGTATCCAGGCCAGTGCTTTTGACACACCAACACTAATACACCTGGGTCTGAATTAAACCTCCAGCCAATTGTGATCAGCTAAAACAACAGGCTGATGATATGATTTTGGTGTAAGGAAAACTGTGCGGTGCAGCTGAGCCTCCAGGTCCAGAGCTGAGGAACGATGCTGTAGGAACTTTAAATGCTGGAAGCCTCGCTCCATCTCTAATTGTGCAACTTTTCTTTTCTCAGGTGAATTTGTTCTTCCTCCTGAACATTGTTAGAGTTCTAATCACAAAGCTGAAGGTGACCCACCAGGCAGAGTCGAGCCTCTACATGAAAGCTGTGAGAGCCACTCTGATCCTGGTGCCTCTCCTTGGCATCCAGTTTGTTCTCCTACCCTACAAACCAGAGGGGCACGTCTCCTATGAAATCTTCAATTACATGATGGCCATTCTGATGCATTACCAGGTGAGAACTGCTGGAAAACAGAAATGCGGTTTGCCTTAATATGGTTGCAAAAGCTTGGACACCCATCGGTCAAATAACAAATTTAGTTGATTTATGAAATGAGAAGGTAATACTAAAGCTGCATGGTATGGTATAAACTAACGTTGACATTTGCGGCATATGTATGGGCACCCTTTCAATCAATATTTCCCTTTTGGTTGAAATCAGAGTTTTCGTAGCCAGTTTTACTCATTTTGATTTAAAAGTTTTTTCTACTTTTCATTGCAGAACATTTGTAGTTCAGAAATATTTAGATGTCCATCTTGCATGCATAGCATGATCCAATCACGTTTTCAAAAATATTGACATCATGGATGGTGGAGGCCTTTCTAAAAACATAGTTCAGGATTCATAGTTTATTTTGATGTATTATGTTGGAGTATTGTCTTGTTGTAATATCCATATATTTTTTCTTCTTCAGTTTCTTCACTGACTGTGCATTAGGTTCCAGAATTTCTTCACTCTTTCTCCCACAACCTGTGCCTCTGGCTGCCACTTAACCACAAAGCATGATAGATCCATTCTCATGCCACACCCTTCTAATTTAACAGTAGTTATAGCGCATTACAACTGGTAAAATGTGTTATAAATAAATTTGTTTCATATTATGACATTCTCTTCTTTTCACTACTTTCTAAAATCAGCAAACCTTGACCAGAGGTGCACAATATTTTGTATGTAATTTTTATATTTTACCTGAGAGACATTGTTTAGGAGATTGTGCACCTTTATAAGACTAAGATTGTGCACCTTTATAAGACTTTGACAATGAGGTAAAAAAGTAGCATTGCTGCATTGTGCTGTTTACATATGTGTACATTAAATGAAACACACCTGATTCAGTATCAGGTGCTTAGTATTCTGCAAAATGTAATGTCTGATGTTCCAATAAAATATATAGAATATAGTTTATTGAAAATTAAAACAGTTGTCACATGTCTACAATATTACATTTGCTATGCTTAATATAGCCTAGAGAATTTCTGTCTTCTCTAAAGCATGTAGGATTCTGTCATGAGACACAAAATCCATAATGTTTGGTTAAAGATGCTTATTTCCAATTGAGTACACTTGTCTATTTACAAATGGATTATGGGAAATGGCTGTAATAAGTAATAGCTTAATGCTTACCTTGATCCTCAGTGGAAGCTCTATAAATCTAGACAAGATTACACCACTCAGAATTCGAGAATACTCAAATACTTCAGAGGATCAATCTTGCTTTATCTCAGTACTGTTTTATTCCACACTCTAGGGTCTCCTGGTAGCCACAATCTTCTGCTTCTTCAATGGAGAGGTGAGTCATTGTGACGTATGTGAACAAGCCCTAGGCAAAGCTGAACTCATGGAAATCTCAGTTTAAGGTCATGCAAACTTGTATCCTCATTTTCTATGCGGAGGAGCCATTTTCTTATTTACTCATTGCATAGATATATCTAGCTTTCTGGGTGAAACTAGCCCTAGACCAAACCTTGCATTTCTGTGACCTTCAGGTCCAGGGTGTGTTACGGCGGCACTGGAACCAGTACCGCATCCAGTTTGGCGGCACTTTCTCCAATCAGGACGCCCTGCGCTCTGCATATTACACCGCCTCCTCCATGACGGAGGTGCACCGCTGCTACAGCATCGACGGACACATGGAGACACTGAACGGCAAGACCTTCCACAACATGGAGCCCACAATCCTTCGATCAGATAACCTGTACATGTGAGAAAGCCACTGAGTATGAGCATATGACTCTATTAAAATGCTCAGAGGACCTGTCCCCAAGACTTAAAGCTCAAACATCCTTGTTGGAATCTAATTTAACTACATTTTGAGGCCCAAGAGATCTTTTTCACTCTGAGGCCAGCTAACAATAACAACCTCCTCGATTTCTTTTTGAGGCTGGGATTCTTATTGTGGTCGAGGAGATCACGCGAAATACAGAACGAGACTAGATCCTACATTACTGTATCCCTCAACCAATAAACTCTGATGAAGCATCAATCAGTTGCAATTTCCGGGACAACGTATGGAAATAGCACACAAAAAACAGCCTTTTTAAGAGTTAAGAACTGGATTACATTCCCTCTGTCACTGAAGGGAAGTTCTATGAGATTCAGAAAAAAAAGTCTGGTTTCCATACTGCGGGTGTGTTGATTGTGAAACTCCATCTGTTCTTTGTTGTGTTTCCGCACTTGATTGCAGTGTATTTGAAAAGCGAACTTCATATTTGAAAAAGAAAAAAGAAAAGACAAAGGCAAACCACAACAAGGAAAAGCTTATTTATGGACTATGCTGATGCAAAGCTGTTATGCCTAAAGCCCAGTATGCTAAGCACAGGGAACATCCATTGCATCCAAATGGTAATGAGAAGGAACTTCCACGGCTCAAATTCAAAAGAATTCTTTGGTTCTTGGATAATTGTGAATTTCACTCCACCCTGAGTTGTCTGTCAGCAAATGCTATCTTGGGATGAGTCGTGAAAATGGACAATACTAGGAATATCCTGGTATATATCATATACCATTTATATACCATTATATACCATTTCCATTACTTCCTGAGGTGTCCTAAACCAAATAACACAGTTGTTATTCCTTATGGTCTCGGCTTTAGTTGTGCCACCTAGAATATCCAGCTTTATTGGTTATAACTGATAGTCAGCCTTGGCCTCGGTTTGCAAAGCCATACCCTAACATGAACAGTTCTCTCTCCTCACTCACTATACAGTCATATATGAGTTTACAGTTTTAGGAGGTCTAAAGAAAAGTTTAGTCACTGTGTCCTTATGTCTGGAACATACAGGCACATTTGATGTTTCCTCACTTAGGGGCATTTCAATCTAATGTTTATATGCTGGAAAGGAAACCATGTATACTTGGAAAATGTAAATATGTAAATTTCCTTCTAGGTGTGTAAAGGGTGTCGGATGTCAGTGTGAATGTAATTTGTGTATATTTATAAAGACATAATATGCTTACAGCCAATATTCCTCAACATATTTTAAGTTTAGGCATTACTAGTGCAACAAGAATCTTAATGCATTGTGATCAGCTGGTTTAATCCTTACTGATGTCAGT
>JBBJLR010000111.1:2477353-2479983 GCA_037577145.1 Brachypetersius gabonensis
CTTAATGCTAATAAACAAGACGAGACTGCCCATGAAGCAGACGTCACAGAAGTATCTGAGGGCGCCTGTACGATATATGAGCCTTCTACTGATTTTGAGCATTTTCGTTCATCTCAACAGTTTCACAAAATGAACGTTTGAAAGATCTGCAAGTACAGCACGTCAGTGGGCCAGAATTCAGCCATAAACAGCGATGCAACTGGAGCAAAACAAACACATCTGGAAAGACACAAGTCCAGACTCGCCACAGCTGGGGCCAAAATCAGGATCCCTTCACTCCTGAGAACAATGAATGGTCTCCCCAAGCAGAGGGAAAAGGGCGTCTCTGGGTTACTGGATGGACCTGTGCAGACACCAAAGTGACCGCGCTGACTCAAGATGGCCGAGCCTCAGGAAACGCTGGGCAGGTCAGATTCCTGCTCCATGTCTAATGAAGTTTCTCGCTTCTCAGGAAGCAATGAGCTGCTTTTATCACATTGTATAGGTGCATCCTTTCTTTTGTGATGTCCACAGATGGTTCTACAGTGCGTATTGGAGTCAAAACGAGTGAGGAGAGGATATGAAACACATGAAACAGTGCCAAAAAGGGTACAAGGTTTTTCAAAGGAATACATGAAACTGTTTATTAATAGAAGTGGGACAGAGTGGAATGTAATGGTTTTGCCCACATGGAAGGTTACGCTCTTATTCATCAGTCTAACACTGAGTCTTACACCAGCTGACCCTGCTACCTTGCCCTGTTTCTCGACAGTGTGTTTTTCTCTTCCATAACATTACATGACATAGCTGATGAAATTACCTTCGTTTTTCTTCTAACTTCTTTATGTGAGCTCCTCCCTTCTACTGATGCACACAAAAGCCCCGGGAGCTCTCCCTTATGGAAAGTTCAGCTGAACCTTAAAAACCAGCCTGTTTAAAAATGCTGTGCAACATCCAGCAAATAACGCAAAACAAAAAAAAGACAATATATAATAATTGTCAGAACAAAACACTGTATCTCCAAAATGGAAACTTTACAGCAGACAGATAAATTATGTTTAACTCTGAATGGAAGTTATTGTGAAAAAGATTTTCCAATTATTATTCTATTGGTCCTTCCATCCTGAAAATGTAGGGCAGGAGACATGGCAAAGAAATGAAGAACAACAATAATTTTGTTCAGACAGTGAAGATATACAGAAAAACACACCTTTGAACATATTTATTCAAACTGGTTTTGTCCCGTTTAAACGTGAAAAAATTAAAACACATAAATGAGTGCCCTAGCCCTGTGTATGGGCCATGGTTTGTTAGTCATGCTTAAAAAGGGGGCCTGAAGCTTTTGATAGTATAAAATGTAGTCCCTTGTTTTAAAGCACTGTAACAATTTTGACTGGCCATCTGAATGGTCAAGGGTGTAATGTCCAGGTTCAAGACCTGACTTTTCATTTGCTGCCTAATATATTTCACAGTTGGTGGTTTGAGTGTTGTGGCTGATTGGTAATCGGTTTTTATGTGTTGGAAGCAGGAAAAATGGGTAAGCATAAGAATCTGAGCAACTGACTGACAAAACGTTCAAGGTGCTAACTTGGCCCCCAAGTCTCTCAGAGCTCAGTCAGTGCTGGTCAGATCCATAAAGACCCCATTTTGCAACCCCAGTTGTGCAGACAACACAGCAAACCTTCAGTCTTGCCTTGATGGATCAGAGCAGTTTTAATGATACAAGAGGGAATCCATACAATATTAGGGGGTAGTTTTAATACTATGGCTAAGGTTTTGTGTTACAGGATTTGCGAAAGTGACCATTCTGTCATACCTGAACACCTCAAAATTCCTGCTTGCCATTTAATCTGTTCACCAAGCGAAGCAGCGGGCAGCCAGGAACACAGCGCCCGGGGAACAGTGTGTGGGGACTGTACCATGGTTCGAATTACAGGGGGTACTGGGGGGTACTATACCCCCCGATCAAGACCTGTGACCCCCCCAAATAAGACAAAAATAGCAGTTTGGGGGGTTCTTAACAGTGTTATGAAGCCAGTACCCCTCAATTATGGAGGGGTACCTTGCTCAGGGTACCTCAGAGGTGCAGTCTTGGAAATCGAACCCATGCCTTCCTGATTGCAGGGCGAATGCCTAAAGCACTATGCTACCAGCTGCCCCATTTGAGGTTATGGGTGTTATCAGGGAATAAGTCCTACGTAATCTTGTATATTGTACAACGATTCTGTTTAAGGAGAGTCCTCCTGACAACCCACAGGAACAGGATATGGAGCCTTGAGAACCGGATGTTCTCATCCTAGGAAGTGGCAGCGCAGGCCGGCTGGAGCATGGACTCTTAGAAGCGAGCACCTCCCTTTTAGACCACGTCCATCAGATTCCACTTCATTTACACCACATCCTCCACCCATTCTTCTCTCACCTTCTATTGTTCCTCATGTCTCTGCTTTTTGGAACACTTTCTGCCTCTGAGGCTGCCGCTCTCACTCTCTTCATCTTTCTCATCCACCTCTTTCTGTCTTCCTCTCTCTTTCTGTCTTTCTGTCTTCCTCTGTTTCTTCCCCTTTCTATCTCTCTCTCTCTCTCTCTCTCTCTTTCTCTCTCTCTCTCTCTATCTATCTATCTCTCTCTCTCTTTCTCTCTCTCTCTATCTT
>JBBJLR010000111.1:2488092-2502911 GCA_037577145.1 Brachypetersius gabonensis
TCTCTCTCTCTCTCTCTCTCTCTCTCTCTCTCTCTCTCTCTCTCTCTCTCTCTCTCTCTCTCTTTCTCCCTCTCTCTATCTTTTTTCTCTCTCCCTCTGTCTCTCTTATTCTCTTTCTCTCTCCCACTGTCTGTCTGTCTCTCTCTCTCTTTTTCTCTCTTCCACTGTCTGTCTGTCTCTCTCTCTCTCTCTCTCTCTCTCTCTCTCTCTCTCTCTCTCTCTCTCTCTCTCTCTCTCTGAGGTGTGTCTGATGGAGTGTGTACATTTTCATCATTTGCAGTTTCCTGTGATTGTTCTGCGGTGGTCCTGCTGTAGCTCGGCTGGGCACTGCCGCTGCTATCTGGGAGAAAGGGGGAAAAAGGTGGGATGTTAAATCACCCGCTTTCCTGTCCGTCAGCGGGAACCGCCGCCAAACACTACAGACGGGGTGGGGTAGCCCACGACCTTTGACCTTCAAAATAAAGCACTGAATTCCAGAGAGAGAAGTGTAAGTGCAGTGCTGAACTATAGGTGATATTAAACACAGCACACCACAAAACGTTCCTGACCAAGAGTTTGAATCTCCATATCTTTACGGCTGAGAACAAGAGAGCAAGACATGTAGCAAGTTTTTTAAGCTTTTGCTCCAGGTCACATTTGAAGGTCAGAGTTGTCACGCTTTCCATCACTTTTGGCTAAATTTATGGCTATATATATATTAAAAAAAAACATTTTAAAGCTGACACCATCTGGCTAGTTAAGAAATAGAAGCATTGTGTGCGGGCAGTTGGAAAAACAGCTGGAGCGATGGAAAAAAAAGCCTGAAACACATTTCCATTAGTGGTTTTTACACACACACACACACACACACACACACACACACACACACAAATACTGTTGAACCTAATTAATTCTGTTCATTCCAGGGTTTTATGGAAAACAAATGAGGAACACTACTGAAGGGCTGCATTCATACGGCCATATTACCTAAATTAGCCTAAAATGACAACTGACACAAATCTATATAAATACTAGCAAACGCCTATTCCAACAAATGGCCATTATCATTAAGACTGATTTTGTGCAGTTTATGCCATTGTACCTCAGAAAGGGTCTACTTTGTACCTCAGAAAGGGTCTACTATTTGCAGGAATAAGTCCTTATTACATGTCACCTAAGATGCTAATAACAATAAGTAAATATAGCAATATGTAATTTGTGTTTAAAATCCAGTCCTATTAGGCACACACACACATACACACACACACACACAGTTCTGTAGGGCTGCCCAGTGTTTGCAAACTGTTGCTTTTCATTTATGGCAATTAATTACGAATGGTGTTTGCTCATAGTCTGAGAATTCCTCTTGGAAGACGCTGTATAAAGATGTAGCACTACATTTAGCATCTGTGCTATAGTCCCTTTCTCGACCATTTGTACCAGCAGGTTAAAAGTCACAAAATAATGTACCATTAAGCAAAGCCGTATCATCGTTTGCTTGTACTACCTAAGGAAAGACAGATGTTGTGATTTGGCCTGTCTTCGCCGTCTGTTACAAGATGTATTAACGCATGTTGTAACTGTACAGCGTGTCTTCCACGGCTGAGCGGGGGATGGGCTGAGACATAAAAACAAGAGCACCGCCCAGTCGGCGGGGTCCCAACGGGTATGGAGGTGTGTGACTTTTTCGGATGGTGGGAAAAGATTCTTCCCAGGGTTCTTTGGGGCATTTCGAGACAGGAAGGATAAGGAGGGAGTCTGGGAAAAGGTTGGGAAGGCCCAGAGCACACATAAACAGATGCACACACACACGCACCGTAGCGTGATGAAGGAGCCCCCTGCCAGCATGTTGCCGTCACCGTAGGCCGTCCCGATGAAGGTCACGGGCACGTAGAGGCCTTTCAGACCGCCGCGGCTCGGCCTTGTGTAACATCTGCCCTGGGGACGGGCCCGAGATTAAACAGATTTAGCTGTGGCCGAATTCACTTCCCCGGGAAACGAGAAATATTTACCTCCCCGAAGGACTACAGGGAGATTGGGGTCCAGGGAGCAGAGCAGAATGCAAAAAGGCTTGAGGTTCAGCCCCTGCTGGGTGGTTCAGGAAAGCCTTCCATAAGTGTCTTTACCGTGCCCTGTCAGGACCTTCCTCATGCCCTGAACCGCCTGAACTCTACACAGCTCCTCTCAGTACTGTTCTCCAAGCCCTACCCATCTGCAACCAGGCTCTGTCACACTGTGAAACCACTCAGCTGGTGTGTTTACACAGAAGGTTTTATGGAGTTTATTTGTTGTGACCTGTTTGAGAAACCTTGGCTTTATTTATATGGGCATGGTTGTTCGTACTGTTCCGAGTTTCACAACTGTGTTACATGAGCACAAATCCAAGTCAAAACAGTGATCAAACATTGCACAAAACAGTCCGTCCTACCCAAATCAACTGATGAGCATATAATTACAGCAATTGATTTAAGAAAAAACATATTATTTACAACTATGTTCAGTTGAGGTAGATATCAGTGTAACTACTAGTTCTGTTGTTTTAGTAATAGTAGTAGTTGTCCCTAATAAACATCTGTGAGATCTGTTATGTTCTACTGAAGTAAGATATTGTGCAAAACTCTCCACAGCCTGTGAAACTGCATCTACTTGTAGGTTCAAAATGAATTTGTGTACTGCAGATATAGTTTCACAATAACAAATCTTTTGGTGTGAACCCCTTAGCCAGAATGTAGCCACGTTTGTCTGGGCAGCTTCAGTAAAACAATCATTTTTTTAAAGGTTATTTTTACATACAGACTTTAGGACATAATGCTTGTTGGACAGTTTAAGTATCATCTTGCACATCTGCTTCAGATAACTTGGACAGGTCATCAGGAACACAAGAAGAGAAAACTACACTGTCATCGTGAGAGAGGCTAGCTAGCCAGCTGTTTGCACCATGGTGACAAATTTCCATGTTATTAAGGTGACCTATACAATGATTTCCATAAACATTAGCCTAAACATTCACATGAGTAGCCATTAAGCTAATCATTAAGAATCCATTAAGCAAGGTAGCAAAAGTTAGCAAGCTAACAAATTCAAATAAGTATTTTCGTTGACTTTACTAGTAAATTTGGCTTTAACAACTTTAGTTAGCTCTTTTATGATAATCTATGTCAGCATGCCCATTAAAGTGTTCATTTTTTTTACACAAATAGAAGTACAAAATAACAAATTAGCATTAATAACTAATGTTAACTAATACAAAATAAACTAATGTTTCTTCACTTTTGTTGTAATTGTTTTGCCTTGAGAACCATGAGAAGTGTTAGCTAAAAAAAACACAGTATTTTCATTTCACATTTCAAAATGTATACTTAATTTAAATACATAAAACATATCTCTAAATGAACTGGCAATATTGTCCCCATCTACCCATGAACCTCCTATACTATCCTGGGTATGAGGTGCTGGAGCCTGTCCCAACAGACAGAGCAAAAGGCGGAGAAACACCTTGGACAGGACACCAGTCCATCACAGGTCTGACATACAGAGAAACACATTCACATGCAGACTCACACTGAGGGGCAGTTTAGTGTTTCAAATCCACCTGACTTTCGTGTCTTTGCACTGTGAGTAGAAGCCGGAGCCCCTGGTGGAGACTCCTATGAACACTAGCCCGAGATGAGAATCAAAACCAAGACACAAAATATATATAAGCTACTGTTAACATTATGTAATTTAAGGCAGAGCATACAAAAAAAAATTACAATGTATGTTCCTGTAAAATAGTTCTAGTTTTAGTTCTTGATCAGGTCTCATCAGAAATGACAAAAATAACAGCATTAACTATTAGAGAATGTTATAGCATTAGCAATATGTTAATATTTCCAAACGTTATTTTGCTGTTTCATTCAATGCTCCATGTAAAATTATGAATGGTTTGTTTAGCACATTATCTTCATTTAGAGATAAGCATTTCACCAAAAAAATCACAAATAATTTGTTTATATTTTTTCCAAGGAAAACTTGTTTTAATTTTTAGATGTTCATGCAGTGACTTTTCAGTAATTTACTCATTGAGTAGTAAGTTAAATGGGACAGACTCTTTTGGAAGGGTCCAAAGGAATGTAGTTTTTGAAATGTCATCAAGATGTACACACAAAGTTATTTTCTAGGAGATTTACTATAGTAACAAAAAAACTAGATGGACATTTATAATAAGTACACTCTTCCATTGGCCACCAGTCCATGCTTCATGCACACACAACCAAAACATGTGTGCGGAGCCACACACACTGCAAAGGGAGGCTACTGGTCAGCTGAGCAGCTGGCTGGCCGACGGTCCACTCTGCTGGTTTTGTTGCTGACTGGCTTGTTGGCTGGCCACCCACATGGCTAGCTGTGCTGCATTCTGGCCGACTGTCCACCCAATAGCTACGGCGTCCCGTGTTTGGGTGGCGTGGTGGGTGTGTGGGTGGGTGGCTGCTGGGTTTACGTGACCCGAGGAGGCCCTGTACTCTACTTTGGGCCTGGAGAGGCTGGATAGGGGCCAGAGGATTTGGACAAGCGTCCGAGCAAAACCAGATGTTTCTGGGTGTCTATGGCCTACATTCAGTATCTCAGATAAGAGCGTCCTTCCAAAGAGAGAGTTCTGAAAGGTTTTACTGAATGGGCGTGACAACTATGCCTTTGTAATGATATCAGAAAAGAAAGAACTGTATCTTTGTTACGATGTGAGAAAAGAAAGACACTGACAACCTGTCAGTGTGTCACAAGAACAGGTACAGGTTGGTGCATAACTTCATAAAAATCTACTGAAAATGGGTGCAAGGTTACAGATACTTGTGTTTTGCTCAATGGCAGAGAACACAGACATTATTCTGCAAGCGGGAAGGAAATCTTTTTATTTTAAGTAAAACCTTTTTTTAATTTTAAGTATTTTAAATGACTCTGTTGGCTGCGTGTGTGTGAAATGTTCGGCTGCTAGCGAGGAATGAGGGGTGAAAACTGGAGGGATAAGAAAATTATTCACAGACATCCATGCTGATAAAAAACTTCAGCTTTCTTGACATTAGAAAACACAACCAAAATGTTTACAAATCCCTTTGATAAATGCTCACTTGTTGACTCACTTACAAAGACGGAAATCCAGTTTGTTTCAGGTTTTGTAAAACTTACGTAATTTCCATCAACTGAAGGACCTTCACTGTTTTTGATAAATGTTGCAGCAAAAATGTAGAAAATCTCTCCAAGAATTCTGCAACTACAAAAACTAGAGATACAGTGTTGGTCCATAACCTGCAGGGGGTATAATCTGATTTGCAGTTGCTGTTTTGTGTTGGTCAAGGACGACATGTTGACCCAATTAGGTAATAAACTTCCACAGCCGTTCCAGATGGCGGGTCTGTTCTCAAGTGAATTGAAAACCATGTTATGAACAGCTGAGCGAGATCCATTACCCTCAGATAACTTAGTATCAGTGAGCAAACAAAGTGTGTTTTGGGTATAAATGAATAGGAACAACCGCGGATAGCATATAGTTTGATACATGTTTGAACAAAGAACACAATGAACTCTGAAGAGGAGACAATAAAAAGATGAGCTCAGTCCGCCCTCTGAGCCAAATCGCAACTTGAGCGATGGCTTGATGAAAATTCAAATTTACAGTTTTCCTCTTCCCCCAAATCAGCCAAGACATACTTGCTGTCTGGAGTCTGCTTCTTCAGCTCTGCCTAAATCATCACACTTGCGTCAATATGTGCCGAACTGTTAAGTAATTTCAAACAGAACTGTTTATATGTCTTCTGACACTGTACAAAATATAATCTAGTCCAAAAACAGATAAATGGACAGACAAAATTCAGGCTTCAAAATGCTACTATGATGTGTCATCATTATGCTTCTGTCCACTCTTACAGATAAAAGTTTATCATACAGTGTCAGAAACCACAAATATAAGTCAATCAAGGAGTACTCAGCAGATCACTGTGATAAAAGCTTCCATTTCTCCCTCATGGACTGACTATGAGATTCACGCAGGGGACGCAGATCTCATGCCACTCTTGCCTGTTCTCACACTTTTCATCTTTGCTTCTTCCAGTGTTCCTCTGAACCACAGTGTGTGCAACAGCAAATCCTGTATTTCCACCATGGTGCAGAAAACCTTAATGGAGGCACATTTTAGAGAAGCCAATGCCCCCCACCCCACACCTTCACCCTCAACAAACCTCACTCTAAAACAAACCAACACCCCCTCAGAACAAATCTTACTCAAAGCCCAACAACTCTCTCAATTCATTAAATATGAACATATGCTTTCAGTAATTTTTAATCTCATCAGCCTTGTAGCTTCAGTGGAAAACCCATGAAGCAAACTTCAGGCCCAAAATATCTTGGCTGACTACGTTTGGGATAAGGAAAAAAACTGTGTAAATTTGATTTTTGACCAAACTATCACTGTAGGGCTTTCTGCAGCCAAACCAGATTTAGTCAGTGAGTATTCTCCTGGTCTTGGCCCATGCCATAATTTGTCTTAAGCCCAAACACCCTCTTGACACATGTCGCAGCCAGGAGAGCCGAGCCATGGAGGTGTGATCCTCTGTATCAGATCTATTGGTACAGCTGTTTTTTTGTGACTTTGATCGCCAGTGTATCCACCACAGGCCTTGGACTCCTCTATGGGAGCTCCCAAAGAAAAACAAGCAGTAAAAACTCAGGGCGCAGGGCTGCTTCCTTTCTCTCTGCGATACTGTATTCCTGCGTTTGCTTGGGGTCAAATGGTGCCTTGTGGCCGGTCTCTGGCTCACAGGCCTCTTCGTTTCTCCCCAGCGCCGTGCAGGAAACCCTAAAGCGCTCAAAGATCCATCAGCATCTGTCACCATTAATACCAAGAGCTCTCCTGGTTTCTTAAAATCACAGATAATGCCACCGATTAGGACTAGAGTGTTTTCTTTCCCATTCTTCTCAGCAAAAGAGGTTCAGGGGCGGTAACTAAATCTGATCATTCAGTGTCTAAGGCCATCAAGCATGAGGCTGTGTATGTTCTTACTTTCAAAATGATTTAACTTTCATATTAGAGGAGTAAATCCCTGACCTCTCAGTAATTTAATTTGATCAAAAAAAAGGCCATTTGAGTCATTATAAATGACTTTGGTACGGATGATTTGAATCTCAAATTATTTTTAAAAGGCTCAAATCATGGAAATTTTTTTTTTTTGCCTAATAGTGAAATATAAATAATAAAATTACGTTTTTTGGGGTTTTTTTTGCTTTTTTAGGTGGGGGTATATTTAATATACTCTTTTGAATAAAAGAGTGCCAGTAAAGGTTATGTGCATGATGTCATTTAAGAACATGATTGGTGCATCGGCCTAAGGAACCTTCAAACATTAGAGAATTGGATTTTGGCCAAAAATTGAGCGCACACTGTGAATTATTATTATTGTTGTTGTTGTTGCTGCTGTTGTTGTCACCATCATCCGCAGCAGCAGCAGCAGCATCACACACACCTTCTCAAACACACTTTCACTTTGGTACTCCTTTACACATGTGCACACACACACACACACACACACACACACACACACACACACATGTATTCACTCTCATATATATTGGTTACTGCAAAGTCCAGCAACTTTAGCCACACTTTAGAGTGTGTGCGTGTGTGTGTATGTGTGTGTGCTCACGTGTAAGGGAGTACCAAAGAGAAGGTGTGTGTGTGTGTGTGTGTGTGTGTGTGTGTGTGTGAGGGAGGGAGGGAGAGAGTATCGCCTGGTGCTGAATGAGGTGGTGACCCTACAACATGTGCTGTGTGAACTTTTAGCTCGCTCCTTTCCTGTGCGGTTCCTTCCTCTGAAAAAAAAGAAAAAAGCAGGGATCTCATAATATAAGTAACGAAAGAATAAAGCCGCATGAACGCATGCCCTTGTGGGTCATTTCTCTGGGTGGAACCACAGGCGCGGGCCACGTTCTGAACGTGCGCATGTTATAGAAGAGTCTCTGGGTAATTCCCTCCATCAGGACACTCGCATTCGCGTGCGTGACAGAAAACCCGACATTTCAGCACGCTGGAGTGAAAACTGAGAGTTGGTTTTAGTTATTATAGTGGGGAAAGGTTTTGTAGCTAAGCCAGAATGTAGTCCGTGAGTATTCTTCTGGTCGTGGCCCGTGCCATAGTTTGTTTTGGAGTGTTACGGTAAAGTGTGCTTTCACTTTTTTGTGCACACTGTGTCACAATGATTTATACACCATTTGTAAAAGTGTGTGTGTCTTGGTCAGCTGGCATGAACACTATAATAGGAGATCAGGCTTATTACTGGCCATATGATTTACACACAGCAGGAAACCCTGTGTCTCTGCTGCACCTCCTGGGATCCAAACAGGAATGAGAGATCACAGCCTTTCCCTGCCCTGTTTCCTCTCCTCTGCGTTATCTTTATATTGCTGCCTCACTCTCTCCGTCTCGCTTTCAAAGTGCCTTCCATTTCTGTCTCTCACTCTCTGCCTCTTACTCTCTCTTTAAGCCCCTTTTACATAACAAACGTGTCTTTATTTGGTTCTATAGGATGTAAATCCTGTGTAGTAAACCCTAACAGTCACTTTAACCTTTATACTAATAGTGTAAGACTGGGGAGGCTACCATGCAACCCACAATCCTTTGCTAGAAAAAACCAGAGTAAATTTAAGCAAAAGTTCAACATAGCTGCCCTTAATAGGGGCCAGTCATTCGTCTGGTAAATCAGCACATACACAATTCATACAATAGTTTTATTTTGTTTAAGCAACATAACATTATTTTTATATTGCTCTGTGAAACACTGGTAAATTTATGACAATAAAGAACAACAGCAAAAAAGGAAATATAGAACTGTTCAAAAAAATCTTAGGCACCTGAGAAAAATGAGACTTAAAAGCTGTTTCCTACTGGGCAGTATTGTTAAATTAGTGTTAAAACACTAATATTACAATAAACACGAAAAACACAGTAAATAGTGGTTTTATGTGTAGCAAAGGGTTTGCTTAACCATTTCCAGACCTCTTTCCTCATGGAAGCCCAGTATTACTTGTAGCTCTGTCAAATACCTGGGTTGTTTTTTTTCCTTCATTAGATTAAATGATAGGTTCCGCTCATGGAATTTTATAAATCCATGCAATGACTGGAGGTAGAGAGCAGAAATCTGGAATCAAAACTGTGTTCTTCTAAATATCAATCATTTTTTAGGAAAAAAAAAGTAATACTTTTTACTGCTTTTGTGTTTGTTTGCATTTATTTATATGTTCACTTGTGTTTTTGGCAGAAAGAAACCAACTGCTGATACAAATGACTTCATACAATTAGGAGCCTATATTTTCTTTACATTTGCGGAATGTTTGATGAACCTGTGAAAAAAAACTGTTAAGAATGAACTGATTAACTGATCAAAATTTCTCACATTGTGTTTTTGGGGGGGCTTAGTGGTAACACTGTGTTAAAACTAACCCACCATAAGAGGAAGTACTTTAGCCTGTCTATAGTTGTTTAAATTCTTTAAAACCAGACACTTGCTTTAGGTGCCCATCCCCAGTGGGTGTAGAGCCCTTTTTGGCAAGGTTGGTTGTTCCTGTCCACAGAAATTTGCATGGTCGACAAAATGTTTCGTAACCCCTTCCGGTTAAGGGTGGTATTACAGTCAGTTAGAGCAGCTGTCCCCAAATCTTTTTGGCACCACGGACCAGTTTGATGTAAAATAATATTTTCACGGTGTAGATACAACTAAAAAACAAAGTCTGTTTGTTTTTACTCATTTTTGCTAGCTTGTGGGACCGTTTTGGTTTTTTTTGCAAAATAAAATATCTTTCAGACTCTGATAATCAATTAAATATTTTTTATTCGGTCTTTCTGTGCGGCTCGGTACCAGATGGCCTGTGGCTGGGGACCTATGAATCAGAGGACGACACATCAGCCTCTGAGCTGTTAAATTGCCCCTCGCCTTTCTTGGCTAAAGAGATTAAATCCCCTCTAATGTCTCTCATCACTCCATTCATGATGCTCCCACCTCTGTACTTCGCTGTGGGAATGAGTGATCTTGGAGTTGTATGCATACCTATCTGTCTACAGTCGTCATGAGCTCATTTTTGCCAGAGTTCTGTTTTTTGTGTGTCTGAATAGAGTATGTTGTTCTAGATGAGTTCACTGCTGCGCTTCACTGAGCAGCTCTTTCAAGGAACTCCAGGCTGTTCTCTTACCTTCCATAGCATTGGTCTTGGGATCTTGCGTGGCACAGATCTGGAAATAATTAGTTGTGGTTCCATGAGCTTCCCACTTTAAAATGGTTGAACAGAGATGATAGCAATATATTAAAGGAGTGTTTCTGTCAGGTCTCTGTAGCTTTTCATATCTGAATACTGTTTCTGTGAGAGACACTCACCCTGGTTGCTACAGGTTGCATGAAATCTTTCGAGTCAGCAGCATCTTTCATAATTGGTGTTTGGTCTAATTTCATTAAGAACCTTTTCATTTTTAATTTAGCACTAAAATGTAGTTTTACTACATTTTAAGAATGCTCCTCATTAATTTGGTCTTTGTTTATGCTTATGAATACATAATGAACATACATGCTTTATTCATATTAATTTATACAAAGTCCAAAGGCATCTGTCTGTCTGAAGTAGAAATATGTACTGGAAGTGCGTTACATTTTGGAACCAAAAGTTCCAAAATGTGTAAAAATACCTGGTTCTCCTCACTGCATATTCTCAGAAAGTAGTAAGAATTAGTTTTAGAACAGAGACACAGCTCACGTTTCTCTTGTAACCCCTAATCAGGATGAGTTTGCTGTGAGGCTCAGTGGACATGGGCCGTCACGGTTAACACCCACATGGGAAACAATCCTGGCTGGCCATTCTGCGCCGTCTCAGCCCTCTTGGAGCAGCTCTAACATAAATACTAACACTCTCTGACAGCACTATATCTGCCTCAGTTTCCCATAGGGAGGCCCCTCCTCATCTCCTCTCTGTGCACCAAGGTGGGAAAAAAGTCATGGAACTCATAATAGTGTGCTTTCAGTCATGATCTCAGGAAAGACGCACATTGCATTTTTCTTTATTTTTGTTTTTCAGTGGACAACAAATAAATCCATAATCTTTATGGTTCCAAGTAGCCGTTTAATACAAAGGGTTTGTGTTTAAAACCCACCGGAGAAATAGGAGTGATATCAGTTTTTATGTCAGTGACTATCAAAATGCAGAGGACTCTGATTTAACATCAGTCCTGGTGTGATCTGGAATGGCAGCCTGCGTTGGTGAAGCTTTAATCAGTATTTATGGCTCACAGTAAGTAATGTTTCAGGTGACCATTAACTTCTAGTGTTTTCTTTATTTACATAAAAAAATGTCATGGTTCAGTTTTCATTAAGTATTTTTGCCACTTGACTAACCAACTTATCCCGGTGTGCACAGGTGAGTTGAGACACACCTTGCCAGTTCACCAGTCTGCAGCAGAGCAGATGCATCGACACAGAGAACATCCAAACTCCACACAGAAAGGACCCTCAGCCACCCGAGGGAATTGGGCCCAGGACCATCTTGGTATGCATCAACAGCACTAACCACTGGACCACTATTCTACACTCAGTAAGTAGTTGCATTGTGAAAAGGCAGCGCAAAAACTCAGTTTATTACTTCATTTTAAAAAAAATGTGTGTGTTTTAATGTGTATCTATATATATTTGGGAATTAACTTTTTAAACATTAGCTGACACTACATGACGTATGCATTAGCTTCATCACATTTTTCCTATTAGTTACTGAATGCTAAGTTCAGTTCAATGGTTGATACATAAAGTGAAAGTGACCATTTTGTCATACATGAACACTCAGTGTGAACGGCACGAAATTCTTCTTCCTTAACCCATTCAGAAAGTGAAGCATGGGGCAGTCAGGAACACAGCGCCGGGGGAGCAGTGTGTAGCAGTGTGTGGGGACGATACCTCATTCAGTAGAACCTCAGAGGTGCTTAGTAGTCTTGGGAATCGAACGCATGACTTCCTGATCCCAAGGCGAATGCCCTAACCAACAAGGTTTCTTCAATCAATTATTCATTTTAAACATCTATTCTACTGTTTATTCTATTTGTCGTTGTAATGAAGTCGCATTGTTCTGTATAAAGGAACTCACCAGCTGTGGGATCACGATGTTCACAATTCAAAATATTTAATTGGTTATGTAAAAAGAGTTATTCTGAGATAATCTGAGCTGGTGCCTAATTTTTAGAGTGGACAATCCAAGGGGTTAATGCAGACCCATTCAGTTTCCTGGATTCAAATGTGTACAACATTTCTACAGGAATAGTGCTGTTTTATATCAGCACAGTCATTGTCTAAGTGAGCAAACTATAAGCTACATTGGGCATAAGGTATGTGGATAAGATAGAAGAGCACAGCAGTTGTCCTGGCAAAGGTCCAGTCAAGGGCCGTTGCTTTGTTCCCCAGGCAGCCTGGGTTATTGCTTTGGGCTCTGGTCAGTGCAGTAGGCCCAGAACGCTGTGCTGGACCTTGCCAGATATCTGGTTTGAGCTACAGCTTTGCAGCAATTGAGAGATAAAAGCAAAGTACTGTACACTGAAAAGGCTTTGCACTGCCTCTCCACCTGTGCCTCTGTTTCGAGCTACCCTCTCCTCACCTCTGTATCTTCATTTCTCTGCCCATCTGTTGCTCTGAGCTCAGTCTCAGCCAAACAGAATGCTCGAATTCATGGTACATTGCAAGAGCACAAAGCGAACAGATGAGCAAACGAATGGGATTTGACAGAGCTGCGGCAGTGGGTACGTTAATTGGAGCGGATGGGACCTCCATATTCATGGGCAATAAAAAATGGGTGTTGTCAAAAGCAGAATGCCTGAGATGATATGTGAATTAGGCTGCGCGTGTTGGACCAACAGATGTTTTGATGATGTAATCCATTACGAAGTGCTTTTACGGAGGGGTGGGAAGGTCATTTATCATCCGCCACCAGTCTCATGACTCAATATTACAGCACTTGTTTGGTGGAAATTGCTCTCGGCTTGTAATTTATTTCAATGTAGGAGAATCTGTTCACGTCATACGGCCTAAACCACATCAAACTATTTCACTCCTGGGTGCAGTGAGACCTCCATTCTCTGTCATATTAACTGAAAAACTGTTCATTTCCACATTTACGATAACTTGAGTCAGCTTCTGTGACTGTCGAGAACTGCGGAGAAAAAAAACTGCTAAAACGCAAATACTAACACAAATACATTCACCAATCCTGCACCTGCACAGCATATTTTAAAGTGATATTCGGTCCAAACTTGTGGTTTTGGACACTGTATGACGCGCTTTCATTTGTAAAAATGTGTAAAATGGATAAAACTGAGGCTTCAGAAAGGCCACTGCTACTGGTCTTAACTACAATGTCAATATATATATATAATTGGTTTCTTTTTTTCATAAATAAAGATTTGTCAGCAACTGTGAAAAGCTCATTTGACATGACCTACTTGACATTTGAAGCAAATGTGTAATGATCTAAATGCTAATCACTGAGATATAAGATTCCACTGTTTGTTAGCTACATTAACATTGTAACTATGAAGTGCTGAACTAAAATAAACCTCAGACACCCATCATGTCTTGTCCGATCTATCACATTCGGGTTAAAGGTAACATTGTGTAAGTGTGAATTTCTACCGACCTCACTTTAACCTTGAGAAAAGCTGGGCAGCAGGCCGATGAGCTGAGTTAGGTTTGTCACATCAGGGAAAACAGTTCAGTGTGCTGCGCGGGGGACTCCTGCTCCAGGATTGGGAAACAGCACTCTAATGTAACAGGGGTCCCAGAGCCGACCCGTGCTAGGCCTATATTGGGTAACAGAGCTGTACAGAGGGATCTTACTACATGGAGCTGCGTCCCCACTTCATGGATGCTGACGCAAATGTCTGTTTGCGTCTCCCACGTCTTGTTTTATTATGATTTCCCCTGTTGCGGCCCTCACCATGACCTCCCACTGCAAGCGACTAATGGAAAACAGTGAGAAGAACACACATGCTGCCAGAACAGGCCCCACGGCTGCCCACAAATCAGGCCCCTCATCCTCCTAGACAGAGTCGGAAGCGTCTGCTTTGGGTTAAAGGTGCCAGGGAGGAACAGGGTGGTACATGACCTAGATTTTCAAGCTCAACACTTTGTGTCGAGATAAATGAAGAGAAGGCGGAGGCTGTAGGGGGGAGTGGGTAGGGGGAGCTTTCGTGAGTGTTTCACCAGATGCAACCATATTTATATATAAATACTCCCAGTCAAAGGTTTGGACACACCTTCTGATTCTATGTTTTTTCTATGTTTTTATTATTTTCTACATTGTAGATTAATAAAAAAAAATTTTTAACCCAAAACACAATACTGTTCTACTCCATATTATGCCAAGAACAACTTAACTAAGTAAAAAGAAACAGCAGTTCATCATTATGTTGTTACAAAACATATTCTGCTTTGTAATAAGCTAATGATGGACTGTTGTTTCTTTTTACTTAGTTCAGTGGTTCTTGCCATTATGTGCAGTAGAGCCGTAGTAGAATAGGATCACTAACTGTGGACCAACCCGACCGTCACAACTGATGATCCCAAACACATTAAGAAGGTAAGAAATTCCACTAATGAACTCTTGACAAAGAATACTGTTAATTAAATTCCATTCCAGGTCGATTCCTCATGAATCTCACTGAAAAAATGCCAAGAGAGTGCAAAGCTGTCATCAGGTGTTATATATATATACATATATATATATACAGTGTTGGGAGTAATGCGTTACAAAAGTAATGTATTACAGTAACGTATTACTTTTTGCTGTAACGCAGT
>JBBJLR010000111.1:2504005-2519651 GCA_037577145.1 Brachypetersius gabonensis
GATTACTTTTAAATGACAGTAACAAGTAATCTGTAATGTATTACAGTTTGGAAGTAACTTGCACAACACTGTATATATATATATACAGTATATACAGTAAACCACCTTAACATGAATTAACAGTCACGGTTTCAGTCCAACACAATTTTTTCTGAGAACCAACCTAATAATTGTTTGCTGAAACCCCTGCACTAATGCGGAAACAGTAGTTATCCTCCACTTTTTTTTTACTTTCGTGATGTCTGGGCCTTAGCTTTTTTCATGGAAATATATAACATATATTTTCATACATTTAAGTGCAAAATTATTAAGAAAAATATAATTTTGTAGTACGAAAATTAACGTAAATTCAGCCACACTTCCTTATGAAAAATAACTTTAAATGTTTTGCTACTGTGGAGAGTAACACAAAGAAAGCGTGTCCTGGCATGGTGAAATACCACTGTACTCAGAGGCAGGAGGTTTGAAAGTAGTCATATTCGAGAACGCTGTTTATTTCTCCTTGCTCCTGATTGGCTGCTGCTCTTCTGACGTAGTGGCAGTTGAGAATTTTCCCTGTCGAGTGTCTCAAGTGTTTATTGTTTTGTTCTTCTTAAAGCCCTGTATTTTTATTACTGTAAATTAAATGAATTTATTACTGTATTTACCAGCTTATACCAAAGAAAACAACAGTGCATACCAAGGAAAACGCCTGTGCATGAATTGCAGTACAGTCTATACAGGGGTAACATTGGTATTTACATTCTACCATTGCAGGAGATCAGTGTAAACTGTACAGTACAAATATGTGCTTACCTATGCATTTACTATCAGAGTAATGTACTAAGCTGAAAAAAATCAAATTAAAAATGATTTAAAATCAAATTAAAGAGCATATTTGGAGACATATTTAGGGTTTATACTATAAAAATATGATTTTTAAAAATCACATTGCTGCTTTTTCACTATACATGGGAGCTCTTGGAATGCAACATCTCAATGGTGCCAATGGCAGTCCTTGGATTTGAACCCATAGCCTTCTGATCACAGGGGCGGCACTCTAACCATACAACCACCAGCCGCCCCAGCTGTTAAAGCTTCAGTTGAGGTAATGTTTAGGTCATACTAGAACTTAACTGATGAAGAGAATGAAGCCGAACAACAAAGTCCACCACTCAACACAACCATGTGTTCCTGCACAGTCTCCTGAGGAACAGCACTGCTGTCTAGTGGCAATCTGCTGAAATGCACGTTGATGAACTGTTACCATGGAAACTCCATGTAAACACCTCACAGTTGCACGAAGCTGAAACGTGCTATCCCCTGACAGGAATCCATTCTTACCCAGCATTTAGTTTGGATAACACGATCTGATACTTAAACCTAACCTAACTGCCATAACTGTCTGGCAGCCGTCAGTCTATCAGAATTTCAGTTTTAAAGTGAGGACAGAATGGCTAGCTGACAGACTAGCTTACGAGCTAGCTGCCACAGAAACTTTCCAAATTCAACCATGTTCCGTAAAACCGCCTGGAGGAAAACAGTCAGTGATGCAGTAAGCTGGCATCAAGATCAGGCCCTGAGCACAACCATCTTCATCTTGACAGAATCGGGACCGACAGGATTCCTTCTGAAGGAAAATGGGGAATCTAAAAACTACAAAGTGAGTTCATTCCTTGTGTTCACTTCTATAGACCCTGCTAAACCCTGTTAGTCTACTAGTCTATTCTACTGTTAAACCCTGTCAATTCCCTGTTAAACCCTGTTAGTCACAGGTTTAAGGATGTTCTCATGTTTAAGGTGTGTCTGGGTGATCCTCACACTTGTACTTGTGCAACCTTCCAAAAGGAGAAGGACCTCTGCAAACACATCTGCTGGTAAATTGTTTAAAAATATTTAATATTACATAGTGTAGACCTATTTTTGTTTGACTACTTGTGTTTGTTTTTTCCCTCCGCTTCAACATTACAGGATTTTGATGCGTAAATTCAGACTACCAAGAGACCATGAATGTGAGCTTTCTTATTATATTTGAAACTAAGCTGCTCTGACTTTGTTTTCAGTATCATAATACATACTTGTTTACACAGTTCAGTGTTTTAAATATTTGCTGTCCAATGCCTCACAATCGCATGAATCTCACTACTTTTTCCTCCCATTAAGACTGTTTTCAATCAGGTCTTGTGGACAGGCAAATTCTGGAGGTATTACAGGGTCTGTACAGGGCCAGAACCCCACGACCAGCCGACAGCAGCCCCTCAGCCCCGTCACACCCTGGCACCAGTGGGGAGGATGGGACGGTCAGGCAAAGGGCCATTGGAGAAGAGGATGTTTGCCCCATCTGTCAGGAGGAACTAATGAAGAAAAAATTTCCAGTGACACATTGCAGGTTTATACAAGATTTTCATTAATGTCATCATCTCTAGCTTGTAAATGTTGAAGTGATAATTATTGTTTTGATTGTTTGAGATCTGTCTTTAGAAGAATATCATTCTACTTCACCTTTCTCTGAGCTGAAGAGCTAATTAGTTACTTGCTGCATTCTGCTCTGCCCTATGTGAGGTCTTCAAGCTATCAGTTTAGATCTATCATTTGTAAACTGTAAACTAATTTGTCTGCAAAGCTATTTGATTCTGGGTGCTATTTTTTGTGATTGCGAAGGTTTGGATGTGGAAACAATGTTCACATCTCCTGTATGAAAGTGTGGGCTGACCATCAGGCCAGGTCTGAGACAGAGGTCATGGTTAAGTGTCCACTGTGTCGTGAAGCATTTGGTTCGTTGGAGTTACTACTGGAGCAGGTACTTTTATGTACTTATTTAGAAATAAAAAAGAGACAGCCTAATCCAAACACACAGTGCAAGGGTGCCGTGTGAGGTGGTTGTATAAATTCTGTACATTTACAGGTGAAGAATGTTGGCAGACTGTGTACCGCGTCAGAGAAAGAGCGTCTGGACAAACACCTTGGGATCCCATGTAATAGCTGCAGAGTCTGTCCTATAGTTGGCAAATGTTTCAAGTAGGTGAACCGCCTCATTATGAGCACCTTTTTCCTACTCTAATAGATAAATAACTGTTAATAATAGCCACTTGATTGATGCAGCTGTAAATACAGTATGTTGCATGGATGAAGAAGAGTGAGGAAAATAATGTGGACATTTCTCCTAATGATTGATGTCTGTTGCTGACAATTGTAAAATTCAAGCATCCAGGCATGCAGTCTCCATAGACACTGGCAGTAAATTGGGTCATACTGAATACCGCTTAAGACTTTTAACACAGCACAGTCAAAGCATCCCACCATTGCCTAAGTCAGTTTAAGTTTTTTTAATTTAGATAGAAAGATAGAAAGAAAGAAACTTTATTGATCCCTTAGGGGGATCTTCTCCCTGACCCTGAATGCAGGAATAAGGGGTAGATAATGGTTGGATGGATAGGGGGATCTTCTTCTGGAAATTCAGGTTCCAGTTCATTTTTGCAGCACCGTAGGACATCTTATAAAATGCCAACCCACATCAACAAAATTATTAACGAGTGTAAACAAGATCTGAAGTGTGCAGATGTACAGAATAGACTGTCATGTAAAGAGCAGTGTGCTAGTTTCTGTTGATGTCTATAAGAGACAGCAGGATAAATACAGTATCGAGTTCAGTTGTGTTTTAAGGAACAGTTTGGAAATGTGTACACTGGAATGGTGAATCACACTTCACTCTCTGACAGTCTGATGTATGAATCATGCACAGTGGCCACAATAGTATAGTAGAGAGAATACAAGGACAATTACATGCTTCCAACTGTGACTTTGGACTCACTAAAGGCATTGATGGAGAAGAGCATGGTGTAAAGATCAGAGAACATTTTAAACGATTCTGCTCATCAAGTCTATAGTGCAATATTCAGGAGTGCCTTTACCTAGACAGGCTCATTCCACCACTGTTTTCTAGTAAGGGCTATTTTCTGCCCTCTGCTGTCAGGCTCCACTGTGCTTCCTCACAGCGTACTCACTTATCTCAACAGTTTTACAGAACAGCTGATTGGGCAGAACTCGTTATACAAACAGCAGCTGTTACACACACAACTGAAGTTTTATGCATTTTCACACTTGTTTTACATCCCACACACCACTTACTCATGTTGTTCTTTGCACAGTGTTGTTAATGCACTGGCTTTGCCATAGTGTTCATTCAACTATACATTCACACATCCAGCTGCCATTTTTATCCCACATGAAAGTCTACTCTTATATTCTAGGTGTACCGTCTGCAGTTATTTCCACCTGTGTGAGGGCTGCTTTAAGAGAAGCCGTCATCCTCAGCATAGCTTTACTTCAAAAACTGTGAGTTTCTAATTTCACATGAAAAAAAAGGGAGTGATGGTTATATGAGGCATGACCTTCCATGGTTTTTAAGTGGTTGAATTTGTCATGTGATTGTTGGTCTTCTCTAGCTAATCTATGAACTTGTCTTTAACTTGTGTTTCTGCAGAAAAGAAACCAACCCTGGCAATTAGTGGAGCAAGATATGGCCCATCAACCCAGTGAAGCACAGCTGATACACAGTCAGTTGATGCACATTAAGTAAGTGCTGATCTCCAGTATTCTGCAAATTTCATAATAGTTTGAATATTTATTTTGGCCCTGCTTTACCAGTATTATAGAAATCAATCCTTCGATATTGCAGCTCTCCTGATGTGTTGGATGTGGTTCCAGAGCATGTTTTGAGAAGTTTACCAGTAATGCGAGTTCGCCAGAGTTCCAAACTTCTGGAACCGGGCTTGCAGTGCCGCTTCTGCCTTCAGAGTTTCCGTTTGGGCCAGTATGTTAGAACCCTCCCCTGTCGACACAAGGTAACTTTCAGTATAATTAAAATAATCTGAAACAATGCAACTTTCTCCTTTCCCCAAATGTATTTGATCCCCCAAGACAAATGTGTTGTCCACCCTCACCTAGGACTGAGGCTCCTGTGGTGCACAAGTAAAAGCTTCCATCTCACTAATTATCGTGTTTTAAAAACTGCTGCCTAAATCATCACACACTACCCTGTTGTTATAACTTCAACAGACTTGTTTGTAGTGTCTGACATTGTGACATTTATTTGTAATATATTAAAGTAGACAACAGTCTGATGCATAACAAATAAAAGTGTTGTTGAAGTCTTGAAGCCTCACAGATTCCTCAATATAGTTTGCAGTAAGTATGTGATCATTCAGGCATGCAGTTTATACAGTGCTAAGCCTTTAGGGAAGTATAGCTTTTAAGCCTGTAAATGTCTCTTTTAGTCATGTTGACATTAAAAAAGCCTAGAAATCGGTACAGACTTGTATGTTGGTGAGGCACCGGTTAAAGTGATACAAGGATAATGGTGAGATCATCTTCATCATCATTCGCTGTACCAACAAAATAATTTGGGGAGACCTAAACAGTAAGACCTGAAAGTTGCCAGTAATACCCGAAGGGACAGTATGTATACCAAACCGCTGCTCCCTCTCTTTTCCTGGCAATGCAGTTCCATGCTGATTGTATCGAGATGTGGTTACGCCAGTCTGTCTGTTGCCCACTGGATTGGCATGTCATCTACAACCCTGTCACATGGAATAGTGTTGGTGTCCAGGCTCCTGCTTCTGCTAACGGTGTTGAGACTGCCCTCCCTGATAAGCCCCAAACACAGCTGTTCATTCCAGGCTTTGGCCTGCTGGATCGGGCTGCCAAGACACCCCTGCAGAGCACAGAGAGATCTGACATATCTTCAGCAGGTCTACTGGATCCCCTTTCTACAGAATCCATCACGCGGGGCACCCAGACCCTCTTTATCAACAACACAAATTCTGGAATGAACACCACAGAGTGTCGTCAAAGAGAATCCAGATTCAACCAGAGCAGGAGTTGTTTGGGACAGTCTCCAGTCTCTGTTCCTAGGAGAAAATTGGGTGTGAAGACATCGTTTCCAGGCAGGAAACAAAACATTTTCCCAAAGTTAAATGAGCACAATAGTAAAGCCCAACCCAAAAACAGTGCTCTTCCTGTGCATTTTAGACCTTTGAGATTAGGTAGTGGTAGCATAAGACACCAGCCCAGTGGTGGAGATCTAAGCAGTCTTGCCCTGTGGGTGACAAGCATACCGGTCAGTTCTAAATACCCGAGGAACCAAGAATAGTGGAATATTCTCTTCAAGCACTTCATAATCAAAAGAGCTGAGGATTTCAAGCATATTTGGAGCAACAATAAAACTAGCATTTTTAAAGCTTCATTTTCACTGAAGATGAATTCGTATTTCCTTTTAAATCTAAAGTGCTAGTTAAAACTTATTTCAGCTGATTTTTTTTCTTTGCTTATCCTTGATTTATATTTTCAGTTATTACCTATCAGTCAGTAATTTGGTTACACCTACTCATATAAAAACCTTCTGTGTGTCATGTGATTGTAGTAAAGACATCCCAATTATTAAATAAAAATGTTAAAAAATGTGTCTCCCAAATAAGGCTATTTAAATCTGCCCTTTCTCACTCAAGAAGTGCATAATCATTATTATTTAATTCAACATTTTCCAGCATTTTAAACTTTCACTGAAAGTCCAAATAAACCCTAACCCTAACTTGTTTGGGGAGAAATAAAAAAATTGTATGCTTTGTTTTGCACTTCCCTATTTATATTTGCCTTAAGCATAAGTCTTTAGGTTAAGCTTTTAAAGTGTCCATATCCTAAATTCCGCTTATACTCATCTACACTTAAAGCATTTATGTGGTTTAATATACATTGAACAGTCCAATATTTTTTTTACATTACCATTTTCCAACCTCTCTTTATTATCACTATATCCCATAAACAAGCTGTTTTCATTAAGAAGCAACCTTTAGGAAGCAGACTGCTTAGGCAAGCAGAACTCAAGAACACTGGTTACTTCCTTTATTGATGTGCACGAAAAAGGCAAATCACAAGTCAGCAAAGCATTCAAGAAATGGCAGGGCTTTCCCCTTAAGCGCTTTTTAAAGTGGTTTGTTCTTCAGAAAAAAAGAGAGAGAAAACACCTTAAGTATTTTACAGTTAACATAAATAATACACACCACGATATGAAAAGTGACGTCAAAACACATTTGGTTGACACTACTAACAAAGAAAATGATCTCAGCTTCTTTCAGTCATGCATCACTATTTTAACAATATAATGTCAAAATCAAACCGCCTTTCAAAAACTTATCCACGCGCTTCTGCTACTTGGTAACAGTCTACTAGTGTTTCTTTCTAACCACCAATAAAATATCAGTGCTACATTAAAAAAAATCATTGCACATTCAGCAAAGTGAATATATTATAGCCTACTGGTCACTTTTGTGAATTAATATCACCCACCAAAACATCTATGCACTAAAGAAACATCATGATGTGCTGGAACTATGGTCCTTTAAGTGTACATTTTAATTACAGCTTTGAAGTATTCAGGACGACAGCCTTGGTAAAAGAAGACATAACCTGAGGCAAATCGCTGATGTTCGCTGCTACATTCTCACGTGTAACACATATCATCCAACAGAGGGAAAGAAAACCTTCACAATGACCTGCATGCAAATAAACAACAGTAACTGTGTGAAATGGTCTTGACCTCAAAAGCCTCTTTTCTTTGAAAATACCTGTTGTAGTGCACTCACATTTTTTCTGAATGCCAGATTTTAGTCCTTCATGTTCTGGTTAGATACATGATGTAAATACAACCGCTGTTGTTTTACAACATTCCAAATAACTACTTTTAGTGGTTTACATTTTAATTGCTCCTACGATGGCACTCTGTGGCATTTCTTAATTATTTCACATCTGTACTTGAACATAAAAAAAGGAGACGACCTCAGGCAGACAACACTTGCATTATTATACCATTGCGAACATCCTTTTGCAGGCTCCATCCGTTTTAAAAGCTCTGTTGATGTAGACAGTGGGTTCACAGTGGGAAAAAAATGCGCTCTTACTATGTAAACATAAGACTGTACAAACGTGTCACAGGTGATGACGCACAAAGCTTCTATGTATAAGTGACAAACTGGTGACAAAATTGACTTTTAGAAAGCAATGCTCCAGTGGTAATGAGAGGTTGTTTTTATCAATCATGGCCACTTTTATGATGACAATACAATAATAAGGCAAGTCGTTTAAAACCAGATATATTTGGCAGACACTGAAAAGCTCCACATAGGCTGAGCACAACGGCTGTCATTAATGTCATGCTAGCGTTTTGTTTGTGGTCTCTCCTCCCTCATGTGTCGATTTGTTTTCTTATCGGGCTTTTTGTCCCGTACCTTTCGCAGCCTGCGAGGTGGCGGAGTGGATCTGGATTCACTGGATGTGTCGCCCGCATCCTTATCCTCAGGGATGTTTGGGATGGCGGCGCTGCTACCCTCTAGGGTGTTCCTCAGGGATGCATCCTCGGGACTTCCAATTTCACTGCTGCTTAAGTCCTGTTCCTCATGGCCACGGCCCTCTACTTTGGGCATGCTGGTGATGGAGGGTCCCTCTCGGTCACTCTTCCGCACCAGTTGCTGCAGCTCATTCATGTCCACCCCAGAGTCCAGGCTTGTGTCATTGCTGCTGCCTGGACGGTGCCTCCCCTGAAGCTCGATTACAGAGTGGCGGACTTGGGCTGCTGGTTTACCATCCAGGGACACAAACCACGCCCGTGGAGGATGTGGAGAGGGCTTAGCCTTGGACAGCTCCAGCAAGGTCTGCTCTGAGATTCCCTGAAGCTCACCATGGAATGGACCCATTCCAGCTGCCTCATTCAGGGTACCGGGGACAGAAACAGACTCAAGCAGGTGACTGTAGCGGCCCCAGATTCCAGGGTTGGCAGTGGAGGTCGGTGGGCCCTCTAGAGCAGGCTGCTCATCGCTGTTCTGCTGTGGTACTTTGGGCAATGTCTGGGTGAAACTGTCTTTGAAGTTGCGCTCAGCCTGTGCTCCGTGCTCCACTCCATTTCGAGGAAATGTGGCACATCTGCTTCCATTGGGGTCAGCCTGGCCCTGGGCATTAAAGAGCTCTGGAGCTTGTACAATTGCCACAGGCTGGTTGTAGATGTGGAACAGCTTGTCTCGATACACCAAATTCTCTCCAGGAGCTTGCCGTGAACCGTTCTTTTCAGACATTTCTCGAAGCCTTGCTACTTCATCACTGTTCACATACAAATTGGACACAGGAGCCCTGAGGTTTTCTAGCCCAGCAATATTCTCATATAGATTCCCCGCAGGTCGACAAACATTTTCAACATAAATGTTATAGTTTGCCTGATGTCGAGGGGAGGCTGATACATCAGGACGGCCTACACCCCTTGAGGCCATTGGATAAGATCTGTCCCCATTGTGGTACAAGGGCTCATGGACTTCATCTGCACTGGTGGACGTAGTCTGGTCTTTCTTTAGAACTGACAATCTGGTAGAGTTCCGCCGTCTTCGCTCAGTTTCATGGCTCAATTCTCTGCAAAGCAAACAGAAATAGAGGTCCTGCTTTACTTGGAGAGTCCTTTGCGGAAGGTCTTTACCCAGAATATGCATGTAGTCAGCACTGTTTTTGTATTTGTCAGCTGAAATTAGCACAAACATCATTGTTGTACTTAGGGTTATGCCTTAGGTTAAGTTAGGGACATGATTAGTCAAATGTGATGTATAGGTTAGTGAGTGTATTTGTATATTAATAGGGCTAGGTGGGTGGTGAACTCTTACCTGCAGTGACATAAAATTGCAGATAAAAATCCAATGACGATCACTAGAGTACCTCCAAGGATGCCCACAAGAAGGTATGTATGGTATGAGATGAAATCCATCGAAGTTGCATGTCCCATGTAACCTAGATTTTTGCAGACGGAAATCTGGTTACTGGGTTAGAATGTACAAGAGAGGACAAATACACAAGGCTCTGCATATAAGCCTGCAGTGATGAACACAGATTATGGAGGCCTTGTGCATCTCTTGTGTCAACCATAGCCTTATACACTGATGGGCCAAAACATCATGAATGTTGTTCTGTACTATTGTTCCCCCGTGTGCCACAAAAACAGCTCTGACCCATTAAGGCATGGACTCTACAAGGTTCTGGTACCGAGACATTAGCAGCAGATCCTTCAAGTCCTCCAAGTTCTTTGAGGTAGAGTGAACTCCTGTTCCAGGTCATCCCGCTGAAGCTTGGATTGGGATCTGGAAGTTTCGAGGCCAGTGCAATAAGGTGCATTATTTTGTGGGAAAAGGCCGCAGCCACCAGAAAAATCTGTTGCCATGAAGGAAGTACAGGTGGCACATTAACATACACATGAACACATGGATGCAGGGTATCCCTAGCAGAACATTGCCCAGAGCATCACACACCCTCCACCAACTTGTTTTCTTTTTCAAGTGCATCTTGACTGCCCCAGGTAAATGGCGCACAGATACCCATCCAGGTAATGTAAAAGTTAATGGGATTCATCAGACTACTGCTCCAAGGTCCAGTTCAGACACTTGCATGCTTATTGTTGGTGCTTAAAGACAATGGACAAGGGTTAGCATGGTCATACTGAAACCCCATACTGAAACGCAATGCATTGTGTTGTGACACATTCGTCTCGTGACCAGCTGTAAAAATTTTGCTGACTTCTGGCACAGTATCGCTTCTGTCATTTCAGGCCAGGCGGGATAGCGTTCATTGCCCTCATGAATCAATGAGCCGTAGGCACCCAGCACCCTGTTACTTGTTGAGGATTGGCCTGGGGGAACACTGCCAGTAGGTCCTCAGCACTGCTGACTGGAAGCGCTTCATAAGCCTTACCGTTTCAAACATTCTCTGAGAAAGTCATCTGAACATAACAATTTGAGCCTTGTTAAAAGTTCTTCATCTGTGAGTACTCATAATGTTTTGGCACATTGCTGTGTAAGGGTTATGCATGGGTCGGTCTTATGTTTAGGTGAACAATGACTACCTTTCTTATAACGAAAGCCTAAGACATGGCAATCTTACCACTGGATGAAGGAGATGGTGCTGCAATCCAGTATCCAAGATGAGGAGCAACATAGGTCCAGACCAAACCGTTTCGTTCTCTCCTAACAGAGCCAATGCCTTTATTTACCCAGGTACCTGGAACAAAGGAAACATCAAGCTTTAGAATATCTTACATCACAGTAAAGGCCTCAGAGAGTTTAGCAAATGATGCCAGTGTGAACCACCTTCAGCCGTTGGAAATGGCAGGGATCAGGGGACAAGACTATTCAGAAATATGCTATTATTTCCATTTTATTTGCAGCTGATCACTGTTTTGTTCTCCACCAACCTGTGGTCATGTCAAAGGTCCAGGCAGGGAGTGAGTCGGAGGCTTGGAAGCGGGTGTTGTACGGTAAGGGAATTATGAGGTGAACGGGGCCTCTGATGTCAACCTCTTTTCCACCGGACAGCAGCTGAGTACTGAGCATTGCCACAGGGTTCAATTTGACACTCCTGCGTCCTGAAATTATAATTAATGAACAATGAATACACATGTTTATATTCTACTGTCTTTTGGCTGCAAATGTTTGGTTTTTGCTTTGGTATTAATTAAAACCGTAATTTTATTTATATTAAAATACAATGTTAAAGTTATGTCATTATGAGAGCAAGGGACTACTGTGGGCCCACTTGCAGGCACTTGGGATAATTTACATTTGCTTTATGTAAAAAAACAGCACCTGATGCACTGTTTAATCAATTATGCATAACATTATTATTTTATCAATGGAACACTGAGTGTGAGATTGTAGTCATCATTGACTCGACCTGACCAACAAAGAATCCATTAAAAACAGCATGCTGAAATTCACCTGCTCTTTATGGTTAAAGATTGTGTGTGGTCATTAACATTGACTCACAAGTAGCCTCCAGATCTGCATACCTCCTTTGTTGTTCTGGCCCCCCATTGTACAGAAGTGACTGTCTTTCTCGGGGGGTAGGGCTGGAACGGTCAGATAGGCTGTCACCATGGAGATGGTCGCGTTCTCTGGGAGTGAGAGGAGGCTCTTGGGGAACTGGACACTTGGCTGAGACAAAAGGTCTTTAGACAAAAAATGTGAATGTTAGGACAATAATTTTTGAAGTAATCTGAGTGAAAAGATTTGAATGAAGTGGCTCTTGCTGGTTTGGTGCAGGACTGGATGAATCATTTGATTTTATCCTCTAAATCTCACAATGCCCTCAAAATTCTAACAAAAATAGTTTACAAAAGCTCTGTAATGATCTTTAACTTTGTTACATGGCCCATATGTGGCAGTTTTTACTTTAGTACAGTAAGCATCTCTTTTTCCTAAAAATAAATAGGTGATTTAGCATGTGTACACACCAGATGTCTTACGTGTTATTAACACTGTGTCTTCAAAGAGCCAGATGTTGCCTTGAGTTTGTGGGACCAGGGACATGGTAACGGAGGAAAATACTGGAAGAGAATATTAAAAAGCCAAATCCGTTAAACCATCAGTTTTCTCTGAATCACATTAGTATTAGCATCAGTGTACAGTGTTTCAATGAAAATCAGAGTGTTGGAAAACAGGCCAGTGTGATGTCAGAGCTGCTCACAGAACGCATTCTATCGCAGCTCTGTGTGAAATCCATTGTTTAAACTCAGGCATTGTTCTGGAGCACCGTCTTTTATCTGATGGCAGGAGGGAGCTCACATGGATAAAACAATCTTATAAGAGCAATAATTTAAATGCAATCTGTTCACTTAGTGGCATTCCAGCACACTGGATTCTTTAAACATTTGCAAGAGATAAAACAAGCTGATCCAAGAAAGTAGAGAACTCTGAAACTAGGGTGGAACACAATAAAATTGTTTGTCCTTTGCACAAATATATAAAATGGCCATATAATTTATGTATAATTATTTCTATACTATTCTTTGCAAAATGTTTAAGAAGTGAGTGTACAGTATTAATGTATTCAGTATATCAGTGTGTTCCATGTGGAAGCCCAGTGTTACTTGTAGATTCCATTGGAAACCTGGTTTGACTCAGTCAGTCCTTCATTACAGTAAATCAGGAGCTGCTGATGGAATTTCACTGGGAGGAAGAGACACCTGAAACCGAACCTGTGTTTTCCTCACCTGCTCACAAAATATCACCTAATTTTTACAAACCAAATAAATCTTGATCCTTTTTTACTACTTTCTTTTTTGCTAGAATTTATTTGAACTTTAAAAGCAAAAAACACAATGGATTTAAATAGGGCTGGGCAATAAAACAATAACGATATGTATCGCTATAGACACGTGATCGATATCAATAAAAAATGTGTTCGGTAAAACGTTCGATATTTTTTATTCTTTATCGGAAGAAAACAGAGGTTGCGAAGCTAGTTTGGTTGCTAGTTTGGATCCATGCCGGAAACGCAGCTGTCATAAATGGTCGTAGCACAGCAAAACAACTACTCTTATGGAAGTTCTGTCGTTTTTTTGTGAATCACAAAGCTTCAGACGCTTCTGGACTTCCTATGTTGCGTAGAAGTAAAATTATAAGAATTTTAAAAAACATGGAAAAATACCGTTAGAAGAGGGGGAAGGGGGCGAGGGAGAAAGGGGGGGGGTGGGGGTTGATGTTTACTCTGCGAGCACCAGCTCTGCGCATCTCATACCCTGAACACTGGGTCCTGTGGCGCACTTACTTGTAGGTTGAATAATGTTTATTTGGCTAATGTTTGTAAAACATTTTTAAGTTATCTTGTTTTAGGAGAAGTTTCTTTTACAATTTCAAGCTGTAAAAAAAATTGATCTCAGTATTTGTGTGTTTGACAGTAATTTCTTAAAAAAAATGAATAGATAATTTTTTTAAAGCTAATTTTTGCCCTGTTATGTTTATATAGTAGGTGGTGGTGGTTATATAGTGGTTTGTGCTGAAAAAAACAATATAACACACTCTATATTTCACATTGCTGAAGTTTATATTTTTGTTGAAACATAGAAATGCAAAACATCAACATATGCTTGGAGTTTCTTAATAACTGAGGGGATTATGATCAGAGGAAGCTTAAGTTAAAAAAAAAATGTTTAAATGTAATGTATTTTCTCCTGGTCCTTATTTTAAATGGGTCATAAAAAACAATTATCGATATCGACCGATATGAAACACTGATATCATGATACAGTTTTCAGCCATATAACCCAGCCCTAGATTTAAACAATTTGCATAGGTACCTTTTGCACAGTATATATAAAAAACACCCACCTTCTTGTTCTCAAAAAACATGACTTAATTCAAACATTAGACTAAGTAACCCGACTTACTGGGCATCTTAGTGGTCTTCCAGGGCAGCTGGCTGGGCACATAGGCCTCCAGGCTGGCCACCAGGGTGAGGGCAACCCCCAGCTGGTAGGGGATGGTGAGCAGGACTTCTCCGTTCTCCTGGGTCTGGCTGGAAAGAAGCCGAGATC
The DNA here is from genome assembly GCA_037577145.1 of Brachypetersius gabonensis. Lineage (NCBI taxonomy): Eukaryota > Metazoa > Chordata > Actinopteri > Characiformes > Alestidae > Brachypetersius > Brachypetersius gabonensis. The sequence goes on from JBBJLR010000111.1 coordinate 2,518,377, forward strand.
CGTTCACAAACACTCTGACTGTGGCTCCGCTGAGGTACCTCTGGCTGGACGCATCCTTCACCCACACCTTCAGAGTCAGATATGAGGGCTCTAAAAGGAAGCAGTGTCCAGTGTTAGGGTCACAAATTTGTGGACCAGTTTGTGATTCTCATGAGGTCTTCGGAAGCTGTAGGCTGAGATACACGGTGAAAGCTGTGGCACAAACTGGTGAAGTTCAGTAACGCCCAGAAAAATGACAAAGAAGAGCGACACATGGCTCTTATTTATTCACAGCAGCAGGAATCTGACTTTAACCTTATCTTCACCATGAAATAATAATGAGCCGAGACCCCTAGCTCCGTCAGAGAGACTTAAAAATAGATCAAAGTGCCGCCTGTCTGCACTGCACATGAGCAAAAAGAGCTGCACCCACATGCACAGCGCTGCCAGAGTGCATCATGGGAGCTATCCTGATTCACTGAATGTGTAACTGTCCCCTGTTCTCTAATTCAGACCGTCTCTAATCTCACTGTAAAGGCAAATTTCCCAGAATCTTCAGCCTACTGTATTTAAATCCCAGGTCTAAGTGCCTGTTCTTTCTGCATGCAAACGTTCAAGAGCAAATAGAGGAACTGGAATAGAGTTCAGAATGTAATAAATTAGGGGAGTAACTACAATTAACCACTGATTCGGTTTAAAAGGTGATTCAGGATAGTTTAAAACACTATGCATTCGAAAGGCAAACTGAAAACAATTCAATTCTCCCACAATATTTAGAATAAAATCTGAATGAAGAAATATGATTGTATTCAGTTCTGGCACCATTTACTAATGTAAGAACAGGAAGGTTGGGGCTAGGACTGCAACTATCAAATATTTTTAAAATCGAGTATTCTGACGATTTTTTAATCGATTAATCGACTAATTGGATAAATCATACTTCTGTGTTTAACGACTATACCAATAGTGGGTTATGCAACATGAAAGGACTCTTAAAATGAGCAAGCAATTGGCTAAGCCCATTTAATCAACTTTTCTGGGAAACATTTATGATGTACACTGTATCCTTATCAACAGTAAAGAAAACAAAAACGTCCGGTTATTTAGTTATTTTGTCATTTTCTCTGTCTGTATGCACTAAGATTTGTTTGTAAAATATAAAATGATATTTAAAATATTTTATTATTATTATTATTATGATGCTCCTGAGTTTAAATGCTGCTGATCAATTTGAATTAATTATTATTTATTGATTATTTTTTTTAGCATTAAATGGTCAAAACTTGTTTACAGTTT
>JBBJLR010000111.1:2522417-2549551 GCA_037577145.1 Brachypetersius gabonensis
CTTACAATAACAGAACATTGATCATTTTTTAACTTTAAAAATATATTTTCATATATGACCGTGAGAGCGGGTGGGAAACGTCAGAAATTCCGCGGGAGTGGGATTTAAAAAATAGTCCCGCAGGGCTTTACTTCATATCTCCTGTTCTAAGCTGTGTGCTCTTCTTCGGTGCAAAAAAAAACCGACACCCTGCGGCAAAAATAGCATGTTCCCCGGGTCACTTTTTTTGGAATCGAATCATTCGAGTTACTCGAATAATCGTTTCAGCCCTAGTTGGGGCTGATGTATGACTGGATTGTTGATTAGGAGGTTTAACACAAAACAATGAGTGAAATATCGTAATTAATAAGCTGCTTATGCTCCACTGTGCATACTGACAGATTTTTTCATTGCAATTGGTTTAGTTAAGTATGGTTCAGTTACTCATGTCTAACTGCACAAAACTTCAAATGGCTGCCACAAGTGTACTGACACACCATGTAAAGAACATAGGTGTTTTCTCAGAATACTGTGGGATTACAAAAGACACAGGATAAAAACGGAAAAAGTCATACCTATCATATATTACTATATGGAATATATTGCATTACTATATAGTAATAAATGTGGTCTTAAATATTACATAATTTCTGAATACAGTATAAAAAAAACACTACATTTACAAACATCTGTTTGTTGTTTTAATGTATAAAAAGGCCCCAGAACTTACCAATGCTTGTCTGCGCCTTTAATTACACAATAAAGGCCTTTTATAAGATAAGGAGCCCCTCAGACACTCTCAGCAGGTTACTCCCAGCAGACTGAAGAGGAGCTTGTGTGAAGCGTTTGCACAGCATAAATGGGAATTATAGACCACAGGAGTGAACACAGGCCTGAAACCTGAAACGGGGTGTTGCAGTACAGTGTGGCCTCATCCTTTACGCTATATATGGATAAAAGTACTGGAACGCCTGACCATTACACTCTCTGGGACTTTAATGACACTGCCTTCATATAACAGCTTCCACTTTACTTGGAAGGCTTTCCACAAGATTTTGGAGTTTCTGTGGGAATTTGTGCCCATTCATTCTGTAGAGCATTTATGAGGTCAGACACTGATGTTAAATGAGAAGGTCTGGCTCGCAATCTCTGTTTCAGTTCATCCTAAAGGTGGTGGATGGGGTTGAGGTCAGGTGTGCGGGCCAGTCTTGTCACAACGTTGGAAGCATGGCGTTGTCCAAAATGTCTTGGTATTAAGTATTAAGATTGTTCCTTACTGGAAGTAAGACGCCATCTGAATTCAGTAACTGAGAGGTGTGTCCCAATACTTTTGTCCACAGAGTGTATTATCTCCACGTGGTGTTATGTATTGGCTAACGAGGATTTATTCTGGTTGAGAACCACCCCCAAAACAAACAAACAAACAAAAACACTAAAATCCTCCCATAATTAGGACTACATGCTGCTACCGTAAACAATAAACAATGCAGTCAACCCCTCTCAGCACAGAGGAAAAGAGGATGGAAGATGATGTTCTGGCTTTGTGTTGTGTGTTGTCCTGCGTGTTATGTACCTTGTTCGGTAGGTTAAGCCATGTCTGTGGGGCTGTGTGTGTCATATTGTGTGTTGTACTGTGTAGTACCTGCAGGTCTGGGGGTTGAAGTCGTGGTAGTGGGTTTGTCGTTGTCCTGGGTCTGTGCTGTGTATTGTGTGTGTATTGTATTGGGTGTTGTGTGTGTGTATTGTGTTGTGTGTGTGTTGTACCTGAGGGTCCTGTGGGGTTTTCGTGGTCCTGGCTCTGTTGTTGCCCCGGATCCGTGCTACGTGCTGTGTGTTGTTTTGCGTATGTATTGTGTTGTACCTGAGGGTCCTGTGGGTGTAGTCGTGTCCGTGGGTCTGTCGTTGTCCCGGGTCTGTGTCGTGTGCTGTGTGTATTGGATTGTGAGATGTACTGTATTGTGTGAGTTGTGTTGTACCTGAGGGTCCTGTGGGTGTAGTCGTGTCCGAGGGTCTGTCGTTGTCCCGGGTCTGTGCTGCAGGGCCGTGGGGGAGCAGGCCTGCCCGCGCACCCCTCAGCCCCCCATCCCCTCGGAGGATCAGCACGAGGAGCAGGAGCGCTGCGACTCCAGCCATGGCGAGAGAGACATACCTGCACTCAGAAAGGCGCGTGTCTCCGGGTTGACGTGTGCACGTGCTGTTTGTTTAATACAGATTATAAATCCTCTGTTCCTCTGATCATCCCCGTCTGAGCTCGGTCTGCTGCTCTCTGGGCGGGGGTCTTTATTACAGCTGCATCATCACAGCAGCACAGCGACACCCTCCGGTACAGCAGTGCACTGCCAGGCTGCTCTGATATCAGAACATCAGTTTTCTAGGGCTTTGTCCATATACACTATGTGAACAAAAGTATGGGGACGCCATACGAGTAGACCAATGACATGGCGTTCAAATATAGTCTCCGTTCCAGTTCATCCCAAAGGTGTTGGATGGGGTTGAGGTCAGGGCTCTGTGTGGGACAGTCAAGTTCTTCCACACCGAACTTATCCAACCATATCTTTACGGACCTTGTTTTGTACACTGGGGCACAGTCATACCGGAACAGAAAAGGTTCTTCCCCAAACTGTGTCAACAAAGTTGGCGATGTCCAAAATGTGTTGCTGAGCCATTACGATTGTCTTTCACCCTAAGGTGCCCAGTCCTACCCCTGAAAAACAGGTGTGTCCCAATACTTTTGGCTATATAGTGCATGTGGATTTTCTGGCACAATAAATGCGGTGGCAGTGCATTATATGTAATGTGTATTTGCATGTAGACTGCTTCTCTTTCACCTGTTTGTTTGTTTTATCCTGATGCTCTATGCTGACGTCTTCTCTTTCGGATTCTACTGGCACCAAATGTAAGAAATACCTGACCGAGATCAGCCAACATCTTCACTGTGGATTTAATATTTTTATAATCCAGTTTTTTTTGTAATGGTTTCAAATGACAACTCTCTTGTTTGGCCACAGTTCCTTACAATTAGCCAAAAGTGAAAGTCAGCATTGTCTTAACAGCATCTTTTACATTTTCAGACTTGTGCCATTAGTTAATTTTAAGAAATGCCAATTACTGGTGATTCCATCATTTTATTACTACATATCAAGTGCTTCCAAGTTGTTTTTTTCCCCCCCGTCAGTGGTATGGAAACAGTAATTTATTAAAATAATGTAACTTAAGATATTTTAATTAATTTCCTCCAGGATCAATAAAAGTTTTCTGAATTTGAATCTGATTCACAAAGCCAGTGTTCACCTCTTAAACAGTATCATCTCTGCCATTTATTTGCCATCAAGTAAAAAGGTCATCATTAAGTGTAGTTTTCTCATAATTGTTGCAGAGGGTTGTAGATTGGACAGTGGTGAAGAAAGCCTAGGAAGTAGTTCCTTTAAACTATTTTACAAATGTAATCAGTGTGAGGCTAAGACTAGGATCTTTTTGCCCTCTGGTTGTTTTTTGTAACCAAAAATTAAGGCAAATAGTGGGTCTTACACTGTGACAAATTGACATAATGAAATTTGGGCATCATAGAATGTTTTGTTTCAGTGCTCTTTAGGTGAACAAACAGTATAAACGTATTGCAAACGGTTGTGTTGGAACACTGCGTCTAAAGAAAACGTGTCTACTTAAAAACAGAATGCAACATCAGTCTGGGGCCAAAGTGAAAGGAGAAAAATGAACTGTAATGAAGATAGGCTTCACATTTAGAATTCATTGTAGAATGTGTATTTTCTTAATACCTTTTAGCATAAAAATGTTCTATATGGGCAGAGGGGTGTTCAGATAACTGGTTGGCAGGTCAGATCAAGCGTCCTCATTGATAAGCTTTGGGAAACCCTGCTTTAAGCTAATTAGACAATACAAAAAAGGGGTAAACCTGTTAATTTAGAGAATTCCTAATTCATCTATTCCAGCACATATTGGAACAGTGGCTCCACAGGTGAAAAACACTTCTGCAAGAAGCAAGTTCAGTACATAAGCCAGATGTCTCATGTTCCTCTGTACACCAAAAACATTTATTATTGTAATTCAATTGAGAAATCAGTAAGCAGAGCAAATGACAGAATTAAAAAGCGACATTTAAACAGACAATGGAAAGAGTCAACCATGAACTTGCACTCTTTGATCAAAAGTAGTCCCATTCTCACACTCATTCTCTGAAAACTCACTTCAAAGCAAATCCATTTGTCACATTAAACAAAAGAAAATTAAAGGGAATTATTTTGCCACCTTCTTTGATACTTAGTCAGTTCATGTCATGCCTTTATATAGTCTTACACAGTCTCTTCATCCACAGCACCACCGTCTAACAAACCACCCTCATTACTGCTGATCCACCCTCGCCCCAGTCTCGTCTGCACGCATAGTGAAAGATGTAATGCACTCATGTTTAAACAATTCAACAGTTTTCTTCTCACCGAATAAAGCTTCATAGTGCACTTGGCAACTTGGATGCAAAAAAAAGGAAACCAAAATGAACAGGAAAACACTTAAATCCTAAGGGTGGGTGCTGGAGAACACCTCCCCGAGACAAGTTTATATCTGCATATCATGAGAGCCCTTTGCAGGGCTGTAGACAGTGTTTAAGGTACCATCACTGGGACGCCGGTTTTAAGTCTTTGCACGATGGGTGGAGATGGATTGTCGGCCATTTTCTGAACTCCACCTTCAGCAAAACAATTAAAACTCCTCTTCTTCCTCATCCTCTAGGTCACAGAAGTCAATGGATGGTCTGTTGTCCCGGACCTCCTCTTCATCTGATTCAGCATAGGAACCTGAGCGAGAGTCAGCAAGCAATTGAGAAGATAGAGAAAGAAAAAGAATGAACGAAATCACAAGAGGGAGGCAAACAAGCGAGAACACACGAGAGCGAGAGAGAGAGCGAGAGAGAGAGAAAAACAGCAAAGGAAAGTGCAAGACAGCAGAACAAACACGATGAAACGAGTAACAAGACAGCGAGAGCAAAAGGTGCAAATGAGAGAGGGAGAGAGAAAAAGGGAGATCTTCAGATATGTGATGGTAAACACTTTAAACAGTGGACATGCAATTATACATATATGTATAATAATATGGATTATACAACATTGTTCACTACTTAGCAGTTTAGTAGGTCCACATACTAGCAGACAATAAAAGCCATGCATCCATATTGCCCAACAGCCTTTTCTCCCATAAAACCCAGTTATTCATTTGCTTGTGAAACAGTACTTACCCATAAATCTAATTGTGTCTAATTTAGAATTTTCCATAAGTCTGATGATACCAAATCCACTCAATCACTATCAGACAAAAGACCAAAGGGTGGTGAAGAACCACCAAAACAAAGAAAATTATTCAAAACGTACTTTCGAGATTGTCCATGTGTTCGTGAAGAGTTCTCGCCAAGTTGAAAAACTGAGCGAGAGAGGGGAAGAATGTTTTCTAGTAAAGGTCACATTGTTAGAGATCACATTCCAAACCAAAAGTACTGTACAGCATTTGGAGACATCTACCGAGATGCAGATTTGACAGGTGGAGATGGAGAAGTGCTGAGAAATGGCAGAATGTACTTACCCCAGCTTCATTGACTGCTCCCAGCACGTCTGAGAATCTCTGCTCACACAGGTGCAACAGGACCACCAGGTACAGACCACAGCTGATGAACTCATACTCTGACTACACACACACACACACACAGGAGGGGGAAAGAATAATTAATTTAAAGACAGAATTCACAGTTTATTAATCTGATCTTCAAACCACTTCACTACACAGATACTCATCCAGTCCCTGCATCTCCAAACTGGACTACTTCAATGCTTTACTGGCTGGACTTCCACAGAAGGTAACAACCACTTCAACTGATTCAGAATGCAGCTGCCAGGTTAGTGTTCAACGTTCCCAAGTTCACACACACCTCACCTTTACTAAGGAACCTCCACTGGCTCCCTGTAGCTGCACGTGTTAAGTTCAAGTCCTTAACACTTGCTTTCAAGGCCAAGAATGCACTTGCACCCCCAAACATAACAGCATTGATCACTTCTCAGTCTCATTTGACAGGTGTTAAATAGGTGAACCGAATGTGTAGTATTTCGGTGAAAGTGGATTTAAGCTGTTTACAGGTTTAAGAAACAGTTGTGGACACTTATGTTGTGTATGTATGTTAAGAAACACTTATGTACATCGCTCTGGATAAGAGCGTCAGCCAAATGCCATAAATGTAAATGTAAAGCACCGTTCAGTGACCTGTTAACTAGGTAATAGAAATAAGCTTTAAGAAAGCCTGGTGCTCCTACCCGCTCATGAGATCTGTAAAGCTCATTAATGTCAAAGTTCTCAATGTTCAGGTGCAACTTCTCTTTGCACAGCTCACAGGTCGTGATGGCCTCCAGGTTAGAACCTGCAAAGTCATGAGTGAAATTAGAACATCAGGAAAGTGTCCATTAGTAGGTTGATTCACTTCTATTTGCTCCAAGTGCTGCTGCCATCATAAAAACAGCAGAATGAAAGATCCTCACCAGAGCTTATTTTAGAGCGAAGCCACTTCTTAATGCAGTCCTGGTGCACATACTGCAGGCTACCTGTGCACCTGCACGGCTCAATCAGTGGGTTCGAGCTCGAGTTCTCTCCCATCTGACAGATCCTGCACAGATCCCCCTCTTCTTCGGAGTCCTCCAACAGCAAACTACCAAACAAAAAAAAACCCAGAAGTTTGAGAACAGCAGTGTGATCAACAAATTTTTCAAACTGCATCCAGGGCTGGCCTGAATAATCTAAACATTTGAATATCCATTTCCCTGTATAGCATTCAGACAGTTCAACAACAGACCCCAAAAGTATTCCCAAATTGTTCCAGGCTATTTATTTTCAGGCTGATGAAACCTAATAAATGAAACATTATAATCATTAAACCCAGTAGAAAATTGAATTTCCTTAAAGGACATAACAGGACAAAATTATTATACCCCACATGGGGGAAACTATACAGATGCATGCAATATTTTTAATGCGTGACTTACATGCAAACAGCATTTTTTAAAAAGAAAACATTAAAATTAAAAACATTACCTACGTTACGGAGCTACCTACATTACTTCAGCTTTGTAAATTTCTATTAACCAATTCAATCCTTGAATTGAACTTGATTTTCAATTTCACCTTAAATGGTGCAAGGTCATGTTCTATTTGGTAAAGAAGCTAAACTGACACTAAACACTAAATAAAAAAAGAGATTCAAGTCCTTTACTTCATATCTGCTTTCTAGATCAGTAAAAATCCAGTCAGACTGATTACAACGTACTACATTATCCCCAAAGCACAGTCATGTAAAATGGAGAAGGAAAAAAAAAAAAAAACTACAGATACATTTCAGTATGGTCTTCAATACATCCCAAAAGTACACTTTTTGGTAGTTGTTTTACAGGGAGGCCATCTGTAGCCATCTTTTGAAAGCGGTCATCTCTGCAATAAAGTGCCTCTTGTGTGCCAGACATCCAGACAAGTTTCATGCATTATTAAGCACCAGACTACAGACTGCCAGCCCAATCTCTTCTACCAGTCAATGTGACCAACAGCTTTAGAAGGTTCTTATTTTTAACTGGATCATCAAAGAAAGCTGCCCAATAACACAGAGCAGTGGTTTTGGGAGCTAAAATGTCACCCGTTTCATACATACAACATGACATGAGCCCCACAACACTGACTGCTACAGCTGGCATGCACTGGCCATTCACACAGTGTTTGCACAGTGGAGTGGTACAGCAAGAACATTCCACAGAAATCCTCATCATATGGATGAACGGGCAAAATCAGATACAATAGGTTGTAAAACATTTGTAATTTGGGCAACATGTCATTTCAAGCCTGGCAGACCTACAGCACAAAATATTTAAATCATTTCATGGAATACATTTTAAAAGATTTTTCTGATTTCCATTTCATTAATTGAGATTTAAATTTCCACGCCTTTTCCCCAAATCCCACGCTATACACACACACGTCATGTTAGGACCCGTCAATATATGCACTGAAATGAAAATTAAAACATTTCTCACCACTCGTGCCATGCACAAGTTGTAGGTCTGAAACAGACCTTACAGCAGTGAAAGTAATGAGCAAGGGTCCTGCAGGACCAAGGTTTGACCACTGTAATTGAACCACATTATAGAGCTATAAAATTTGAAAAATCAAAAGTGAAACAGCATTTCACCTTTCCTGAATCTTGCGAAGTTTCTCTGGATCTCTGGAGGAAGTGGGCTTTTCCTTCACCTGTGCCTCAGCCTGACTTCGTCCCTCCGTTCCGACGTCTAATCCAATGATCACATTCTCAGGCATGTGGAACAGAGGGCTGGACAAGACCCGGGCAACACCAGGGTTCCGCCCAGAGAGATGGGAGTCATCCTGAAAGAGGGCCGAGGAGAGCCCAGAGGCCCCAGCAGAAGGAGCAGCTGCTGCACCCTCTGACAAATCATCTTCCTCCTCCTCTTCCTCCTCTTCATCACGGTGCCTGTCCTGGTCAGGGGTTCTGCGGCCCTCTGGGCTGCTGAGGGGGAACTGTGGGGAATGTCGGGCCTCCATGCGAGCGCTCTCATCACGGCCCTCTCTCCGGCGACGGGAAAACAGAGGAGTGCAGCGGTTCCAGTTGAGCCAGGACAGCCCTCCCGGAGATCTGAGGGACTCTGCTTCTGGTTCTACATCTGTATTCTCCTGCACTGGAGACAGGGCCTGCTCACGCCTGCGCAGGAATGCAAAAGCCTGTGCCGGATCAGTCTCTATACTCTCCCTACTAACTGTGGGCGAGGTCTCACTGGGCAGGGCCTCCTCAGTGGCAGAGTCAAAGGACCTTGTGCCCGAGTGGGTGCTGGAGGAGGAACTAGACTCTTGACTGGAGCGCCGCGAGAAAAGGCGGGACAGCAGACGCCTGGTGGTGCTTCTGCCATCAGAATCCCCACCCTCAGGTGTTGAAGTTGGCACAGGGGCAGGACTAGATTGGAGAGGGCTGGAAGTGCGCTCTCTGAAGGGTGTGTAAGATAGGGAGCTCCAGGTGGACAGGCACATGGGGTCTAAGAGGGAGACAGAGGTGGGGGTGGAGCTGGAGCTAGGGGCATCTCGAGGGGTACTGGGACTGGGCTGGTAATCAGAAGACACTCTGTGTGAGCAGCGCTCCAAAGGGGAGGGGAGGTACTCGGAGGGGAGGTACTCGTAGGGGAAGGACTCAGAGGAGAGGCGGCTGGTTGAACCACTCTCTCTGCGAGACGAGTACAAGCTCTCTTTAGGTCGAGCTCCCTGGGCATAAGTGGAGGTCACACGCTCTGGCCGATCTGAGATGCAAACACAACACAGTGTAAATTCAGAGTAGTAGGACCCACTCAACATAGAAATCCTTATGATAAAAGGGTAATAACACAGGGCTAAAATTTCTAATGATATTTAGAGAAGTGTACAATATAATTTTACATGATCAAGCATTGGATTAGTGTGTCTTTTTACAGATTTTATTCCATAAAACTTCTATATGGACTAATCTTCAGGGGGGGAAATACATGTTAAAACTAACACACAAATCCTTTTCAATTCCAGAAAAGTGATTTTGCTGTGCACATACTAAAACACATTATACTGCTGTAAATTGCAATCACAATACTAATATTTTGTCTTTATAGTGCAGCCCCCATGACAATACTTCCATTCTGAGGCCCTACCAGTGTTTCTGAATTCCATGTACACAGTACTGCTAATAAAATAGGTCAATATTATGATCCTCCAGATCAATTGTGTTGGTAAGGTTTTAATTAAATGCTACTTAGCCCTCCATTCAATTAAAAACCTCATGATGCAGAAGACCTGCAGATTACACCTCTGCACCAAAACTGACAAACTGCCATCCAGCACATGTAGCATTCTCTTCACACTCTTAGTAGGTCAGCCCAAAATACTGTTGCTGGGACTGGTGCTCATACACCAGAAAAACCACAGAATCAACTTTTAACCATGTGAATTTATAAGCAGTCGAATGTGTCTCTGGTTAAACAAACTGAAATTCAATTACGTGGTACCAATGGTGGCGGTAATACACTGAAAAGTTGTTAACCACCATAAAAAGAAGAAGCTTGCTACAGCCATGTAACATGACTGCTCCATGTCTTGTCCTCATATTTTAGAGTTTTGGACATGAAAGTGAAGTAAAAAGCAAGTTTAACAAAGACAAGTAAACTGGAAGACCACAAATCCGGTCAATCAAACCAACCATAACTTCTAACCCGCGTTTGTTCTGTTGGTTCTTGTAATTTGACAGTCCGTTGGGGATAGGGAACTGTTCACTGAATTCACTTACAACCCCATTCTCTGCCTTCTATTGTCAAAGGTACTTTTGAACCCCACTACCTTCCATTATTAGCTGCTGGAGGTTCTTCCACAATTATTCATAATACTGAAAAAAAACCTGATTGCATGAAAATCTTTAATCACCAATTAAAACAAACTAACTTGTAGCCGTTAATTATCCGATACAAACATTCAGACTTTCCAGCATTATCCTGAAGTTTATATGTTACTTTGGCTAAACTGTGCACAGTATAATCAAGCTTGTTTGAGTTTACCTCAAAGTTTATAACGCAGGTTTAGGGAATTGTAGTCTGTGATGCCTGTGTTGAATCATGATCAGAAATACCACACAGACCTCAGAGGCATCCTGATTTGCGCTCTGTATTCCAGCCAGAAAGAATCTGCTCAGTAAATCTAACCATAAAGGGCCCCTCTTACAGAACATAGTAAAGCAAAAACGTCAAAGACAACTGGAATCACAGTATGAGCTAAAAACTGACATACAGGCAGGTCTGGATTCAAACTATACATACACAGTGAGGAGGTCAGTGTTGTGGGTCTGTAGCTACTGGGTCCCCCCACACCAGTCAGTCCAGTGTCCACCCTCTTCTCTACCTCTCTGCGAGCCCACAAACCCTCTGATGAAGATGAGGAGGCTGATGATGATGACGAGGACCTGGACAGGGGGCTGATTGTGGATTTCCAAGATGAATCTAAACACAAGGTTAGTTTGTTATACACCTGCACATCAAAAAAATACTGATTAGATAAACAAATCTCCACTCACACAGTGGATTTGAAATTAAACTTGCATGACACTGCAAAATGCTTTCCTTAGGAATTCAATTTGTTCACTCAACACACTTATTTTTAAAAATGTCAATCTAGTGAGTGCAGCACCAAAACATAGTACATAGAGAGACTGTACTGTGCTTATAGGGTATCTGTAATCCAGGAAAGGGACTTTGTAATTTTTTATATTTAAATAACAGATGCCCCTACTGCCAAGAGTAGCCTTTATGCAAGAAGCAGATTATTGTTTTTAACTGTTAACTGGTGGTTCCAATGAGTGTGGTTTTGAATTAATTAATTAGACAAACTGAGGTTTCATAAGAGTCATATTCCACATTGTTCACAAATGTTCCATTACGCAGCATGAGTACCTGGTGTTCCTCCCAGGTTTGAGCGAGTGCTGCTGGTTGAGGTGGTGAGTGGGCTTCTATTATACATTGATGTATTTGTGTAGGACAGCTTGGCTCTTTTTGATTCACTGTCTTGAGCTGTCGTTAGAAGACTGGAGTATGACCCCAGTCCTCTCCCTGAATCAACCTGCAACACACACACGTATCTCTTGATGACTTAAGCAAGTGACATCAGTAGGCACACATACAAATCAGGCAATGAGATGAAGTCACACTGCATGACCTCAGTAAGGAGACAAAAAAAAAGCAGCAATGTATAATACTAATTTCACAGAGGCTAATAGGAAGGCCTCCTTTAGACAGAATCACATTCTTTCATCAGCATGTAAGTGAAGGTGTCTTGGGCCACATTAAAGGATCGCATACTCAAATGAGATCACCTTCTAATGTTTGCCCAAATAGTGTCATATCTTTTTTCTTCTGTATTGTTTCCTTTCCTCAGCTGCACTGTATGCTGTATGTTACCTTGTTCTTAAATATTGTATTGTCATGCTTGTGTTTGTCTTGCACTCTGGAATTCCTTTCCTGCCTGAACTTATGTAGGCCAGTGTTCTGTAGTTTATTCTTTGTGTTGCACCACGGTACCAAAGGAACATTGTCATTTTGGCCATGTACACAGTGAAAAGAAAAAAAGACTTAATTTTCTGCAGTTGAACTGACCAGATCACCCAAGAAGCACATTAGCAGATTTGAACAGGACCTAATTGTCTAGTCTAATTTTCAGCTAAACAGGAGTGTGAATGTACATTCATCAGGAAGGGAACAAAAGGGAATGTGAAATTCTAAAACAATACAATGGACTCTCAAACTTCTGAAGAAGCAACTGCTTACTCGTTAAGCAGCAAAATAATAATCATCAACTTAACAAGCTGTTCCCAGATGTGCATTTCCATTACAAGATTATGTCTGTAACTGCAAGACAACTAAGAAATAAAGGATTGACGAAATAAAGGATTGACGAAATAAAGGATTGACTAAATAAAACCAACTTTAACACTCACAGGTTTGCTTCTCCCTCCATAGGATGTTTCGGTCCATTGACGTTCACATGATGCAGATGAAGAGGAGAGGGGAGTAGAAAACTTCCATCTGGAGTGGCGGCTCTCTGAGGAGCTATAATCTCTAGTGACTCCAGAAAGGCAGGGGCTCTGCAGTACAAGGGAAACTTAAATTAGTCAGAAATAAATAACTTAAAAAACAAGTACAGGATCAACTAATAAAGCGTGAAGGAATTCCGCTGCTGCCAAAATGGTCTGCTCAAAAGCATTCACCTTAACAGATGCGCCATATGTAAATCTGCCACAGAGATTGAATTGCTAGTTGGTTCTCTGATTTAATAAAGTTATCTGCATGCATTTTTCTATAAAATGTTATGTCAAGTAAATTTAATATAGATTTAAGATTCGGCACTTTTTTTCCTAGTACACCATTCAAATTTTATGTTAGAAAAAGAGCAGATCCCAAACAAGGCTAACGCAGCTGCAAAAGGAGCATGCCTTAACTCAAATGACAATTTTGAGTTTAATCTTTTGAGCCAAAAAATAATATGTTTATAATGCATTAAAAACACAGATCTTTTAAAGTTGTTCACATGTTTCACAAACAGGATAAAGGAACACTACATCCTCCAAGTCATGTTAAAAACTGGTCTGGTTAAAACAAACAAAGGTGTTTTGGGGGTTAGAGGCAACAAGCCATGTTTAAAAGCACTTTGTGTCCACCCTGGATACTGATATGACATGGTGTTTAGTTATCACTTGTTTTTGCATGTCATCTACCCACACACTCAGAGTCAAAAACAACTCCAGGACGCTCCAGTAACCTTATCTAGCCAGACACTCTGTGCCAAGCTGGCTGATTCCCATTAGGGGACAGCAATCTGGTCTGGCTTATAAAAAAAATAACTCAAGCTTGTGTAACATGAGCTTTGCATGGCCACAGCAAGACTGCTGAGAGCAAGATGCTAACAGAGCATACGTGGCTAACATAACCCACAGATCTATTTCCAGCTTTCCATCTCAACACAGGAGGCCATAATTTTACACTGAGGCAACAGTTATTTTCCTGCAAAGGGGACTTCCTCTTCAAATGTGTGCACATGTACCCAGTACACTATATTTTTTTTACAAAGCTGTTTAAATGAACAAACATTTGTCATAAGTCATAGTAATTTTTGAAGACAATATACAGGATCAGTATCAGTTGAATTATTGCAAAAGAAAGTATTGCGCTGCCTCCAAGAAGTGGTCTCTCAGGGATCATGTCTGGAGCCATTCATGAGAAACTAGGACTGAGGTGCCAAAATCCAGTTCTGGAGGCACAGTGTCCAGCACAATTTGGTAGCTCCCCTCATCAAAACACACTCGCTAAACTTGACAGTTAAGAGGCGAGTTGAACAAAGTGTGTTTGTGCAGGGAAATCAAGTTGAGCAAGTTTCCCCCTAGAAGTGTATTCTCGTTACAAGATCACGGCCAACCCAACCAAAGTGTCATGTTCTGCAAGGTGCCCAGGACAAAACATTTCACCTGTGGCATTGCACATGGACTGTGAGTACCTGGTAGTCAGAGTCCAGTTTTCCTGCGCCTCCTCTGCCAAAGCGATCACTTCCCAGAACGCTTCCTCTGCCATAGAGCCGACTAGCACTGAGAGCCGAGGAAGAAGAAGAGAGGGGCGAAGGCGAGGACAGGGATGAGGAGCTGGAGATGGTGAATGGCAGCCGGCGCGGCTTTGAATCCATTGCTGAGTGTCACTGAAAGAAACAATCAAAATACTTTAACCACTTTAGTTCCCCTCTCAGGAACTAAACAACTTGTGCTAAAATCACAAAAAAAGGTGGTGTCAGATCATACCAGACTTGCAGATAAAAGGCTGGTGGAGTTCTTGAAGCAGATTGAGCATGCAAATGAATTAGGAAGAAAAACTCAGTCACACACCTTCAACAAAAACATGACTCAGTATGACCGTTTTCACTGTCATCAGTAATGGCAGACCACACAGCATGATAAGAACACCATGCTGGCTTCAAGATCATATCATTGACCTTGGACCAGGGTACACTCATGCATTTGTGATATTTCCAAGAACTCAGACTGAGCAAAAAGTAGCTGCAAATTTTCCTACTTTATGATTTAGGAGAGCTTAATATAACAACCAAACCCTGATTACACATTGGGCATATCTTGTTTGCATTAGGACACCATTCTAGACAACTCACACATGGTTTGTTATCACTTTACTAAGTCCTTTAGACTGGTCATACAGAACCACCCTCAGCTGCTCTATAAATATGCCTCTACAGTACAGTATTGAAATAGTACCCTTGCCTTGATGATTTAAGCTTTGTGCTTCAGGACTCTTGCTATTTTCCAACTCACATTTGCTTAGGGAGAACAGTGCTAAACTTAATCTGCCCCAGAGAGAGCCTGCAGAGACAGAGGAGACGCACAGACCCCAGAGACACCTAACTTCATCCAGAACATTCCCCAACCCTTCAGAGTGTTTATTACTTCACTGCATACAGGAACTTCTAGAAGGGGGACGGAAGAAAATGCTGCCCATATGTCTCTTGTTTTTGTAATCCTGTAACTTGAGAAAAATATCACTTGACTTAGAAAGTTACATTACACTTTTTCAAGTGAGTGTCCTAACATTCCTATAAAAGAGTGTATATGCAAGTTGAGACACACTCCCTTTGGTGCGAGGAACGTCGTTGTTCTGAGAAAAGGTACACCCAGTTCTTCTTGTGTAACCAGTCCAAGTCAACAGCCTGAGCTTACCAAAGCTGTGCAAACTCTGATGATTACTTGGCTGACTTTCTTTTAAAGGACCCTCCCTGCAGCAGCACTGGGCATTATAGCACAGCTGAAGCTGTCTAAGTGTTTTGATAGTAGCTTCTCCCTCTACATGATTATAGAAGTAGTGCACCATGATACAGGATTTATAATACCAGCTGGTGAGATGATCATATCATGTTCTGTGATGCCTGAGCAGCTCAAAGCGTTTTAGGCGAGACCATTAGTCGAGCCAGCACACGCACATTAAACTGACCTTTCAAAATGTCTGTCTCTGGCCTCGGGACAGCAAGGTCTAGTCACTACGAATCATTGTGGATTTCGTCTAACTGCATAAAAGAATATATTACTCGAAAAACACACTTGGCAAAGGTGTGTTAATCTACCCGATTATAACCCGTTTTAATTGCTGTCTTGTATGCAGGTTCTGAAATTGTAACTCAAACATATACCTCTATCGCTATTTGGCTAACGTAGCAACCTGGGATTTCCACTTTACAAAAACATTTTAAGGACATTATTTATACTGTCATGCAGTGTCAAGTTTCCATAATCCAAAAGGATTGGTTTATTTTTGTCAGCAGGCTGCAGGAGAAAGCTCCAGGCCTTGTTTTCGTCAGTGTTAGCAAGCTACGCTAGCCAGCTAAGCTAACAAACTCTGGCAACTTTTAGCCGCTAAAGCAAGACTGTACGCAAAGAGTTTGAGTAGAGTGCTGCAGTTCACCCTTTGTGAAAATGTATTTGGACACCCAGTTTACGAATTACGATGCTTAAAGAGCGAGAAAATAAATTTAGAGCCGTGTCATGTCAAGCAAAAGTGTCTCACCTCTGATTTTTCCGTCTCTCTGCTGCTAGCATAAATGGCGTCCGTGTGTTGATAAAGGGGAGGTCACGTGATTTGCAGTGCAAGAAGACACCTGCTCGCTAAGAAGGATGATTAACTGGCTTCTCAGCCAATGAGCATACGAAAACAATCATTTGTCACGCCCCTTTCGCTGGGGTCTGCATTCTTGTGTTGTTTTAATGTCCTGTGATGGAGGGGCTACACTCAACTTTACATTATTTAAATCCATCCGTAATTAGTGAGCCTACCCCAACGAAAAGCAAATTAAACACCACACAAATATAAAAATAAAAGATCTAACTTGATTAAAATCAGGGATTTGAATGACAGTCTGAAATACCCTATATGGACAAAAGTATTGGGACGCCTTGCCGTTACACCAACAGGGACCTCAGTGACATTGCATTCAAATAAATAGACTTAACATGTAGCTGTTCCCCCCTTTGCGGCTATAACAGCTTCCACTCTTCTTGGAAGGCTTTCCACAAGTGTTTTGAGAGTTTCTCTGGGAGTGTGTGTCCCATTCCTTCTGGTCAGTCAAGTTCTTCCATCTCACCCAACCATATACCACCCAACTATATGGAGCTCGCTTTGTGCACTGGGGCACAATCATGTTGGAATAGAAAATGTTCTTCCCAAAACTGAGTCCATAAAGTTGAAAGCATGGCGTTCTCCATAATGTTTTGGTATGCTGAAGTATTACGATCGCCCTTCATTGTAAGTAAAGGGCTTAGCCCAAACCCTGAAAAACAGGTGTGTCCCAATACGTTTGTCCATATAGTCTAGAGGCAGGCTTGAGTTTTTAAAACGGTTTAGTCATTGATTTAATTTGGGCAGCAGAGGGCAGTGTGCTGCTCCAGTTCTCCCTGTCCTCTGCTCTGCGAGTTTTGTTTGCATGGAGCCACATGGTATTTATCCTTTCACAGAGGTAATTAGAAATGCTGCGAATGTGATAATGAGACATTAATTTGAATAATAAACATCGACGCTATTGTACTTAACTCTTAATGCAGCATGTACACTAACTCCTACAAGCATTTATAATAAATGAACATGCTAATGCATCCCGTGGTGTTTTATATTGCAGATTTTAGATTTTAGAGAAATGTGCTCTCAGTACTGATTGTAGGGTGGAGGTTAGCACCAGCCTGCAATGAGGTTTGTTTGCAGTGAGGCCCCATTTCCCCCATTTTTAGTTAAGATGACTGCTGAAACTATACTAATTCAACATCACACATAGCACAGATGCAAAATGCAGTGTTTTTAAAGTAGATTTTTCAGTATAAAGTTTAGGAAAATTCAGTTTTTGTATCTTGAATGAGCTTTTTAAGAATGTCAAACTCTGTAAAGATTACATGGTGCTGGCTAATGCAGAAGTTAGACAAGATTACTGCAAGGAAGTCAAATATCATGTCTAACTATTAGCTTCTACATCAGTGCACTTCTTTATTAAACTGGGGGATACCAAACTGTTGTGTGACACACTTGTGCAAAGCAAGCTGGGTTTTGTAGTTAGAAAATGATGAACAAAAACATTACATTGATTTAAAAAATGTCAATTCAAACTGATGATCTGCTGCATAACACATCAGAAAATATAATAAAGTAGTTGTAGGCCAGAATGCCCCCAATGAAGTAGCTGTGCTGGTTTCTGGCCCTGGTTTTCTTGCTGGGCCTCTTGCTACACAGGCTGAACTTCACTAGGCTTAGACTACAGGTAACAGAAATACCCAGCATGAGAATATTTTTGCACATTGTATGTTTTTCTGTGCTTAAATCTCTTCTGGCCCTATATCAGAACTGGGCACCCATGAAGACCAAACTTGGTGGTGTGTGGGACCATGCTTCTCTGAAGGCAGATGCTTTGAAGAGCCCTGCTCAAGCCTCGACCAAAACAACATTCACAGATCCTTTTCTTTTTTTTCCAGATGAAGAGGGGAGGGATAGGAGGGATCGGGGGTAGAAGTCAGCAGGCTTCAGATACAGCTGAAAAGAATGTCTGGCCTCCTTTTGCACAGATGTGTAATCACAAAGGAATGCCTGGAGCCCACTCTGCTTTTTCCACCATCAGACCTCGCGCTCCCTCACCAAAGTTTTCCCACGCCTTCCAAGGAGCATGGGACCCTTACTGTGTGCTCAAAAGTATCCAGACCCTGCTTCTAATGGGTGAAATCAAATGCTTTAAGGTGCAGCTACTATTGACAAAGGTGCATAAGTGAGCACACATATTATGCAAACTCTTAAAGGCTCTGCCATTATAATGGAGAAGCTGTGAGGCCAAGGTTCGACTAGAGGAGTACAAAGCCCCCAATATTACAGTGATGGAGCTCCATTCAATACATTGATGAGTTGGTTTGTCTTCCGACGTTAGTACTTGACAATCAAATATCTAAAGCTGGTAAGTGCAATAAAACCCTCACAGCAATGATACAGCGTCCAGTGTAAAGTCTTACCAGAACAGTAGATGTTACTGTAGCAACGGGGACTTCCTATTTATACACTTGAACACTGAGTAAGCAGGTGTAAACAAACCTTTTGGACATTTTGATTGGTAGTCTATGGTCACACATTGCCACTGAAAGATTGAAAGAAATCTGTTTTCCAGCTTGTTTTCAATCTTATAGCACTGTAGCATCACTCCATTATATTAAGCACTACTTTTATTGCACCACTCCACTATATTAAGACATATAGAGTGCAATACAGTAATCCCCCAGTTAATAAATATCTTTTTTTTTCACAAGGGGACTCAGGGCAGGCTGTAGTTGACGTGGAAGCACTTTTTTTTATTCCACACCAGGATTGAGCCCTCATGCTCCAAGCGCACTCAGACACTTTAAACTCCACAGTGCGATTGATCACTAGGAGACCTTTCCAACAAGTCCTCATTTGTATTTTCAGTAGATCAGGGGTTATTCCCTGAAAACCGTTCACCTCCCTGCCGTGTCCCAGTACTTTGTCCAGTGACCGTCTGAGTTGCATTTCTCGGCGAGGAATTTAAATTTAAAGAAGCGAATGTGAGTTTACCATTCCATTTTCTTTAAGGGTAATGCATTAAACTGAGTTTTAAATGAAATGAAAGTGTTCTGGGACCATATTTGGGAGCATATTTAGGGGGTTACACTATAAAAATAGCCATTTTTAGGCATTTATTTATTTATTTATTTTTACCAAAACACAACAACAGGGTTTTTCACTATACGCGGGAGCTCTTGGAACATAACCCCCGCGAAAAGTGGGGGATTACTGTATTATCATTATGCTTGTTGTGTAAGTTTGTGTGAGTTTAATTTACTTTTTACATTACCAATTTTCCAACCTCTTTCAGTAGAATTACACAAAATTGTTTTTCTTACTGTGCCTCTAAGAGTGATCTATGTAAATGAACTGTGCTTTAAATGGCTCCGCTGTACCATGCCTTGTGATCCTTATGATCAGTGTAAACGGGCAGGCTAACCTGCCGTAGGCTGAATGTATTTAAGTATTTATGTAAATGTGTTGGCTTTTGTGACATCACAAAAATAAATAATTTAAAACTTGACCTTTTTTTTGCAGCTGTGTTTCTATAAATAAACTGTTTGGACTGGGCCGTGAACAGCATGTTGTGAAACTCCTATTACTTGTACTAATTACATTTTTGATAGGGGCCCTTTAAGCATCTTTTTATAGGCAGAAGATTAAGAAGGAGATAAATGCACACCAGTAGTACATATCCAGGACACATATGGATTGAGGCAAGGGAAATTCTTTGGACCCGGTTTAAAAAAACTACTAATGTTTGACGCTCCCCCTCTCCCCCCGGGTCTTCTGCTCCTTGAAACGGACCACAGAGGGTCACGCTTTCTTAGGGGACACAATAGGGGCACAGTTCCGAGTGGCAGCGCGCGCCACTTCTGCCTGGAACATGCACTCCGAAATAGAAGGCGAGGCAAGCCCAGGCTTCCCCAGCCAGCGCCTTTTCATGTGACCACTACAGGCTGCCCTTCCCCCAGAGCGAAGAAAGTGCCAGCGAAGGAGCATCTGCACGCTGAACTTTCCAAGTGGAACCTCAACTGCAACAAATGCATGTTGGACACAATTGTGTTCATTCACTAGAGGTCATAAACACTGACTGATCACTCGGTCTAAACTGGTCTAAAACAGTGGCAGCGAGGCCTGTTATTGGTTGATAGGATGACTCAGTCACACTGCCTGCCCACAGTTGTATTTACACACTTTTTGTGATGCAGAATGAAACGTTTCTCAAGATGCCTGCCAGTAAATGGTCATTCTTTGGATAAGCTCTAATCGTTCGTGGGTGTTTTCAGCTGTTCTTTGGTTGAAGGAACATTGTCTGGAGTATCTTTAGTATCATATACGCCATGCACACTAGTGTAGTAATTTAGAGGGAAAAGACTGAAGTTATAGTTGAGCTTCTGCTCCTCAAATACAGCAAGTCAGCCTCATGACATATGACTATTATTCACAAAAATGTTTCAAACAAAAGAATTTTCAGTCTCAGTAGACCAAATATGCCTTGGATGGCTGAGAGTATTCAAGACAAGGAAGAAAGTGACCAGGGCTCCTGGCAGTTATATTTAAAAAAATCACAATTAAAAGTGGATTATCTGGAGCCAGAATTAAACTTACATAGGTTTCTGTCTTGGGTGCTGTGGTGGTGTGAGTGGTGACTAATAGATATAGTGTAGTCTCAGCACAAATACAAATGAGCAGACGCTGACAGTTTTGTTTACCATGGATGAATTCTACTGGAGATTTTACAGATGGCCCATCCCGAGGAAGCATTTTACCATTTTTTTTCACAAAAACAGTGTCATTCCATTCCCACAGCAGTACTTTGTTGGAGGGGGAAAGTAAATTTGATGCAGTTTGGGCACTTATATGCAGAAATGTGTAAAATAAATGCTTGTGAGCACTTAAGCCTGTTAAGTGCAACTATGGTGATATTGTCGATAACACACTCCTGTGAAGTTCAGTTTAGATAAATGGCAGTAGAAAAAGAAAACTGGTGTACTTTGAAATGTGGGGTTTTTTTGTAAAGCAATTGAAATTAAAGTACAGGTATTCAGCAATACTCCAGTACTAAGCGTTCAATATAATAATTCAGTATAATAAAGTGCAGTATTTTCACTCTTGAATTGGAGTACAGTAGATTTTTTTGGCTTTATCTCCTCAGCCGCTAATGGGAAAAAATGCCATGGCTGCTGTTGCGGATCCTTAAACGAGCTTACAAGTATTTCTACTGCGCTTCTCTTATTGCCCTACTGCCGTTAGACGTCCGTGAAGAGCGTTCGTGTTGTTTTTCTCCTTGGAAAAGGCGCCGGGCTCTTAGATCTGCAGAGCTGAGCAAAACACACAGAAAAACCACGACCTGAACGCTGTTTATTATTTCGCAGACCTCCAGGTGTACAGTGACTGCTGTGATTATGTGTGCTCCACCCAAAACCACCCTGCTGCGTGGAGATGGATGGCTCATGGGGGATAAACACTCACACACACAAACACTCGTGCGGGCACGCACACACACACTCACGTTGTTGCTGGGGTGATGAGACGTGGCCATTCTCGGCACGGCGGTGATGGCCTATTTTTTGATCAGACAACATGGAGGCTCCTGCGAATGTCTGGCCCCGCTCGCTGCCTAGAGCGCAGGCTGCACTGACCTGAAACTACTAATTAAAGCAGACACTGCTTTGCATAAAGAGAGGTTTGATGCGGACTGACAGTTGGCGTGAAACATTGAAATTCAAGGGACGGGCGAGGGAAGACAAACGTCGATTACCTTCTTGCATTGTGCGATACAGCGCGTCGCATTAAGACTTCACATTTAGATCAGTGCTTAAAATCAGCTGCAATAGTCAGCTTTGAAGAATAGTCGAGAAAAAAGGATTTCCTTGAACACGCGCTGCACTTCAGGGCGAAAAGCTGATCAATACTTAAGTGTCGATCTTGATCGATAGCATTTACTGATACCGGGTGTAGAAAAATAGAAAAATAAAGCAAATGATTGTAAGGAATCAGATTTTCTTTACACTAGCGCAGTCAGTCTCACAGATCTTCTCTTTAATTTCACTAAATCCTTTTTTACTGGCTTTCACTGAAATCACTAGCCTTTCCCATGTTTATGTGCACAAGACTTTCAAAATGATTGATTTTAAAGACTGAATACTAGTCCTGGTTTTGGAATCAGATCGAACAGGAGCCAGTGGTACTGGTGCTTGTCCATGAGCATTTGTTGGAGCTAAGCACTCTGTTGGCTTCTAATATGAATAATTTATTATATATTCTAAAGGGTATATATAATTTTTATATATTCTAAAAATTTCTGCATGATGAAATGTGGTGGCGATAGGAATCAGAGGTCACAATGTCTTGAATGCAGATCACGTTATTTCATTTACTGTCCAAAACAAACAATGACCTGAGTTTGATACGCAGTGTTGATAATGGGAAAATGATAATGATAATTTTCTTTGTGTACTACTAGGGCTTACAGAGCCCTGCATGTACGTTCCACACATAACAGATTTTTACATCTTCTACACCAAAACCGTATAGTAAAACCATCAATGAACACATATTTGTAATCTTATAATGTGACTTTAAAGTAGCTGCCTTTTATTAGAAACGGAAGACATCTGGAACAATTCTGACTCAGAATCTCCAGAATGGTGCATTTCACAATGAAGGACTCTGAACAAATCTATGGAAACCTGAAGAAATTCCCCTTAAATTGCTGAAAACCAAGACATCTGAAGAAAAAGATTTTTTTGTTGTTTTAACCTTAACTGCTAAGAGGGCATTCATACTGGGGCCCAAGGCACTGGGCGCCTAGAGCAACTGGGCAACTGACCTTAATAGTGGTTAATTTGTGCAGAATTTTGAGTATGTACTACATGTGTCCACACAACAGGAGTCTCTATAAAGACTACATGCATAGCCTGGGGTTGTGTGTGTGTGTGTGTGTGTGTGTGTGTGTATGTGTGTGTGTGTGTGTGTGTGTGTGTGTGTAAATCTTAACCCGTTCCCTCTGAAGTTGTAAGGAATGTTTCAGCCTTTTTTTTTGAATGAGGCTCAATACAGGGCAGTCAATCAGAACAGAGTTCATTACATAAATCAGTCTTAAAGGCACAGTAACAAAAGCAGCCTGTTTCATTTGGTTGTAAAATGAATGACTATTTTTGAAGCGTAAAACCACATCAAAATCACATGCCATAAGATAAGACAAGATAAGAGATAAGATAAACCTTTATTAGTCCCACAAACAGGATATTTTGTTTACCAGCAGTACAGTATAAAATGTGCAGTATCTAGAGATAATGTACAATCTAGAAATATAAAATATGGGCATCTGTATTATAAAATATATCCATATGAAGATAAAATGATGAAAATGTGGAATATGGGCCCTTTAAGGACTAGATACTGGCAGCAGCCATGCATGATGCCAGAGTTTTTTAATCTAACAGTATTAATGAGTAAATAAGTAAGTAAGAGTAAACAAGTAAATAAGGCTAATGGATATAAAGGATAATTATGTTTTATTAATGTTCACCTATTAATATTAATGGCTTAAAAATACAACAATAATGATCACATAAATAATACAGAGAGAGAGAGAGAGAGAGAGAGAGAGAGAGTCTAAGAACTCTATTGGAAATGTGATTCGCTCTGGGGTGCTGGTCAGAGCGCAGGCAGAGGAGTGAACCGTCTGCACTTTTTATCACTTAGGCAGCAAGGGTGCATGTATAAGAGCCTATGAGCTGTAAAATCAACAGCATATCATGAAATGTTCATGTACACGTGCCACACACATAACACATTGCAGTGACATTGTCCATTCAGTCTTTACAGCATGGCAACAGGAAGCAGCTAGGAAAATATGCTAAGAAAATATACTAAGAAAATATACTAAGAAAATATACTAAGAAAATATGCTAACTGCTAATTAGCCAACAACCATGAGCTTAACTGTGAAAGTGTCACACTTGGTCATAACAAAGCGGAGGTCATGAGGATCATACATGTCTCATGTGGTCTTAATGTGCTATCAGCGATATCATGATTTTGAGTTTTCATAAACACATGAGTGGTGAAACAGAGGCAGAAGTACCAACGGAACTTAGCTGCTGAGTTTTGATGTAAGCTGCCTTCAAGGACTTCTTATGAAGTTCGGATTTCATGATCACACTTACCTGAGGTCAGAAACCTACTAAGAAAATAAATAAGAAGCTTTATAAAATGGACCACCTGCTAAAAACATTGTTTCATGACTGTTTTTTTCTCAAAACAATGAAAATGAAGAAAGTGGTTTTGGACAAGAGAGACAGATCAATAAGAGGAGAGGATAAGCATCAGGTGTAGCATTTAGGGTTTAACATAATTAGCTTCTGCCCCTGCTTTGTTTTGCCTTCCGCCATGTTTGTTAGTGCCACACACACACACACACACACACCCGTGCATCACAATCACTGGAGTGTACCACTAATGATTACGACTTTGTAATCATGGTATAGTGGCCTCCTGAAGGAGTGACCCGAAGAGCATTGCCTGTTTTTCCAGCATTTTATATAAATGTGTAGTCAAAGTGTGTGTTTTGTTTTTTTTCCAAAATGATTCATTTAAATTTTTTATTTTAGTCAAAAATATATGTGAGTGTAGCTCATATGGGGTAAACACTGGGTCTGGTACAGATTTCTTCCATTCAGTTATGTCTGTTCATTACATCGCAAAATCACTCTTTGTCAAAACTTTATGGTGAGATTTTTGGCAGCACCAATGAATATGGCAGAACTGGCTGATAGTATCGGTCAACCAATATATCAGTTGGGCCCTCATTTCTTATGCGCTTGCCTTTTTTTTTTTTACCAGGTAGGTAAATGGAATGGTGCTCGCCCGTGGAAGAAACCTCTTAGATATCTTTCTTTTTCTAGAGTCCCTTTAAATCGAAAGAGCCTAAAGCCAAAGCAGACACAAAGGCTGAGCTATCTTTAGGCCCAGGAAAGCAGGCTGCTTCACACAAGCCTGACGATGAGGCTTAAAGTGCCTTTTTGAAATGAAACAGCGTTCAACGACAGCCTGCACTCTCCAGTCTCATGTTTGTCTTGGTAATTCTTCAGCTCTTCTTTTTTGTCCAGTTTGTTGACAATGCCATAACTCGGTTACGGCACAAATTGGTGTGTTTTGGGGAGTTAGGCTTTGCTGACTGGGAAAACACAACGACACCTCGCCTTTCTGCTGTTCCAATCGAGCAGAGCGTAATTGGGAACTGCGTGTCAGGGCCAAAGAGGAAAGCGTTTGCACGACAATCCCCAATAATTCTTACCATTGTTGTTTTAATGCATCTCTACCAACGGACCATGCGCAGTACAGTGGGGCGGCCCGATATAACAAATAGTGAAGGTTATTAAATGAAATTACCTTTACAAATGGAGGCAGGCGACAAAGTTGAAAGCTCATCTTGGAGAATTGATCTTCTCTGTGAGCCCCTCCTCCGTCCTTTTTTCCTTTTTTTTGTTTTTCTTCTTCCTCTCCATGCATGAAAACGTACAATCTGTTTTTACTGAGCGAGGCCATTTGCATGGCTGCTTGACAGATCCTATTTTACTGATCTCGCCAAGCACACAATCTATATTCCTGCGACGCTCCCACCCCTTTATTAATCCCGTTAATGTTTCCTCCTTCTCTCTCTGGGTGATGCACCCTCTGATATATCATAGCTGAAAGAAGAGGGGGGAAAATGTCAATTACAACGGTTAAAGAGCACATCGGGGCTGCTGTGGTGGTGTTAGGGGCCTTTCCACAGTAACACAGCAAAGTAACAGGAGAATAAATTGGGTAAAAAAGGTTTATGGGTCAGGTCAAGATCTTCTATACAAGTAGCATTATTACACTAGTAAAGTCCATGATAGGTTCACAATGGCCATCTGCAAAAATGATATCTTATCTGCATGTTGTCTTAGCAAAACCTTATTACTCTATTTGGAAAAGTCAGCTGTGTTTGCATTTCATGGTAAACGGATCAATACAAATGTACAAAATCTTGTCGCATTAACATATGATAAAGCAAATGTGTTTTTCTTCTGTTATCATTTCTGTTACCATGTCTGTTTTACTAGCAATGATTTCTAAAGTGCAATGATGCCAAATGGATAATCTTCATAAATTAATAAGTTTGGTTTGTTCTGTTGGTTCTTTAGCTCACAGATGTTAGCAGCAACTCTCTGTTCACAGGAAAGATACTTGATAAGATAAGATAAGAGAAACCTTTATTAGTCTCAAAAGTGGGAAATTTACATTGTTACAGCAGAACGTGGACAGTATAAGATAAGGGCAAAAATAAAAAACGATAGATTAAAAACTATACCAACAGTACAATATAAAAAGTACACTAAACAAACAAACTGGATGTGTGTATTGAAAAATATATAGGTAAATTTGTATAAGTATGTTTGTATGTGTGTATATATATACATACATATATATATAATTTTTTTTAATGTTTTTTCTGTGAGTTTTTTCTGTAAATAACTGATATTGTCTTCAATTTCTAATGACAGTAAATACACAATATTCACACTCAGTAATGCACTCTTTTTTGTTCCTTTGCTCCTGTCTTTGAAAATGTGGATTTTTTTTTTTTTTTACTATGTACTATTTTTGACTATGCTTCCTTGTATTGATAGATTTCTAATGACAGTAAATTATTCACACACTGAAAAAACATGTGCCTTTGTTCTGTGCTGCTCCTCAGTAGTGCGCTTTGTCTTTGACTCACGGACGTTTGCAGCGATTCTTGTCTTGCTGGAAAGATGCTTGATTTGGAGCCATGACTGGATTCCTTATTTTCCTGGCACTAATGACTTCCTCTCCCCATGAGAGCGTGTGCGAATATGTGTGTGTTTGTGTGTGTGTGTGTGTGTGTGTGTGTGGGGGGGGGGGGGGGGGGGGGGGGGGGGGGGGGGGGGGGGGGGGGGGGGG
>JBBJLR010000111.1:2557708-2570245 GCA_037577145.1 Brachypetersius gabonensis
CAAAATGGCAATCACTACCTTTGACAAACTTCTAGTAGTGTTATGCCATCCAGCTGATCACACTGATTACAGCAGTGTTTTATACTTTTCCTCATTAAATAAGATTTGATTCAGGTTATCACTAATCAGTACCTCATTAAGCAGAATTTAACAGACAGGTGGTCATACTCGAAGACATGCTGATTTAAAAATAAATTGGCGCTCTCGTGTTTTTTCCGGGGGGTATATATACATGTGTGTGTGTGTGTGTGTGTGTGTGTGTGTGTGTGTGTGTGTGTGTAATACATATGCTGGCCCACCGTCAGTGATGTTACAGAAGACCTGGAGTGACATTTTCCCTTCACTAATTTGGTCTCACTTAAATCAAAATGTGATTGATTGATTGATTGATTCCTCTCTGTAATTTTGCTACTTGGATTATAATTGAAGATATCGGCCAGTTAAAACGAGCTCAAAATTGCTAACATAAAAGATATACAAGTAAGAAAATTGTAAGAAACAGGTGATAAAATGAAGTCTGCTCTTATAATTTTTGCATAGCACATAGGAAAAAGTGGGATTTAATAAAAACATTTATTGCTTTGCTTTTTTGAAAAGGTTTCTTATATATGACATTAGATTTTTTAAATTATGTATTATTATTTATTTTATTTTTTTTACAGTATGTAAATAGATTTCAGCATGTTAAAATTCAACATGTTAAAATTTCAAAGCATATTATTCACTCCCTAGTTCATGTAGTGTGTATGGAACCATGAGTGGAAAATAAGCTACAGGAACAGCATTTCGTCATGTGACAAATCTACATTTGCTGTGACATTTATCCTCATTCGCATTTATCCTCCCCTCTTTTAAGCCTACTGTTGAGGCTATAACAGGTGTTTCAGCCCAGTTTGGCTTCTGAATGAGGTACAATAAAGGATCAATCAGAACTGAGCTTATTTACATAAATCCCTCTTAAAGGCACAGTAACACAAACAGGCTGTTTAGTGCAACGGGTTCAAGAGAGCTTGGAAAGTGTAAAAGTGGATCCTGACTGTTTCCGCTGCGCAAATACTCACTGGTGTCAATGTGTGGGAAAAATACAAAAGTAAATTAGGATATTGAACCTTTTACAGAGAACGGAAAGGGAGAAATGCAGAAGCTACATTATAACAGGAAGGCCTGGCATGAGTTTGCAAAGCCTGAGAACAGGAGATCCGGAAAAAGGCTGGAAAATTTTATGAAACTGATGGAAATGGAAAACTGTGCAAATGGCTCTGATGC
Source organism: Brachypetersius gabonensis (assembly GCA_037577145.1). Classification (NCBI taxonomy): domain Eukaryota; kingdom Metazoa; phylum Chordata; class Actinopteri; order Characiformes; family Alestidae; genus Brachypetersius; species Brachypetersius gabonensis. Next base: position 2,558,975 of record JBBJLR010000111.1, read on the forward strand.
AATATCATTCTTTGGGCATTGGGCTGCCCAGAGGCAGACACTTTATTTAAGAGATTACCTCTATCAGAGAAATTAATTGTATGGAAGTGTATGGAAACATCTTCTCGTGTTCAAACAAACCAAATTCAAACTCACTGGGTCGAAGATCATAAAGCAGTGAGGTGATATTCTGACACACACTGCACACATATCCAAGACACTTGGCAGATAGAAAAAGTAGAGTCTTAAACTGGCCAAGTCAGTCTTCTGATTTGAATCCCTCTGAGCATTTCTGCTGTTGAGAAGAAACTGAAAGCAAAAAACCCAAAACAAGCAACAACTGAAAGAGGCTGGTGATAAGACTTGGCAGAAAATCTCAGAGGAACATATCAAGACCATAGAGTAAGCTGAGGCAGCTACTGTGTTTAAGGAAAAGGCTTTCAGATGGCAACTTTCATTTGCTTTATGTTTAATTTCCCGATATTAATGCATAATTAAATGACTGAGATGTGAACAAAGTAATTCAGAGCGCTGTGATGTGAAATAGTTCATTGTAGAGAAACGTATTGACTCAGATAGGAACCAGTGGCCGTGATGTCTAAAGTGCAAACGTAGAGAGTTTATACATTTGATTAAAGCAGTGAGACTACATGCAGTATTGTTAATGGTAAAATAGCAGTAAATCTGCATGAAATAAGTTTTAAAAGGGACTATTATGCCATTGTACACCCTGCACCACTCCACCATGAATGGATTTAATCAAAATGCATTTCAGCCCTAAGGCTTATGTTGATACTGTCCTGAAACAATCTCTCAGGCATGAGATAATGTACTCATAACCATTTCATGTAATACCTTTTTGTGAAGGAGCTTTTAGAGGCATTAAACTCTCCAGGCTTGTGGTTCCTATTGTCACTGATGTAAACAAGTTCTATTCTCTGTACGTTGCTCAAGAACTTCTCATCAAACCGTTCTGAATCACATTTACACCTTAACAGTCTGACTATGCTGAAATTCAGAAAAATCTGTGGAACTGCCATTTAAGATGAGCTTTTCTTTCTAAATCTGAATGTAAAATATTACTATGTAAAATATAATGTAAAATATAAAAACTTCACTGTTCTAATACTTCTGCAGGTGTGTATTAGCAAAACTGTTAAAGGGATTAGCGAAACGCGTGGAAAACGCATGGGTCAGAACGTAAACAAAATTACAGTCATTTAGGATGTTATTCAATGTTATATTTATGCTTTTTCTTTTTCTCGCGTATATTAGGCAAATGTTATATGTAATTACGACGCATAATTTGCTAAATGAGCCAATGTGTTCTGAATGTAGCTGGAATTACGGTCATTTAAAGCTTGCATGTACCAATCATAATTTAGCCTGTGTTATTACTACTGTCAAACATGCGGTTGTTGAACTTGGGTCTGATTTTGATTAGAAGAGCCCTGAATGTGCATGTTTGTGTGCTAAAGCCAGTAATCGAGACAAAATGGCAAAGCGGGAGTTGCAGTGTGGCCTTAAAGGGGGCTGTCTGTTTGTCTCGCTGTGGGGAAAAAATTCGCCATGTGTGAGCCCCGGCCCATGAATGGTGGCATCATCTGCGCACTCTGTGGGGGCTAAACTCTGGTGAGTTTGCCCTTCTCTCTCTCTCTCTCTCTGCTCCTCCTCCTTGCCCCTCTCTCTGGCTCTCTGCTGAGGAGTGGCACCCCCACCCCCTGTTGTTGTTTTCTTGTTGAATGAAATAATCTGGCCCCCTTTGCCCCCTCCAGTCCCCGCCTCCCCCCCACCACCCTTCCACGTCCCAGTCTGGGTCAGAAGGCCCCTCCTCAGCCTGTTGCCGATTGTAAGGCGCGGAGGCAGGGGGAGAAAAGGCGCACAATTAGGCACAGATGGCCGCCCTGTGCCCCGATCGGCCGCCACCGCCGCTGCAAAAAGCCTACGAGTGTAATTCAAATGAGAGATCAATGGGTGCCATGCTAAACGTAACAGTTCCAATTATTCCATCTTTTTATTTGGAAGCAAAGAGTGTTGGAGGTGGTGGTGATGGTGGCAGGGGGGTCATGAAAGTCTTCATTCACAAGAACAGGATGACATCAGCCCTGCACGTTCAAACATTAGCACCTTGTTTGGGCCCCTTTAAATAATTTGAAAGGATTAGTGCTAATCTGTAATCCATAATCTGAAATTTGGGTGTTGCGAAAATCAACTTTGACTTGTCTCATTGTTTATCTTACATCATTTTTATATATCTGGAATATAGATATTCAATTTTTATTCCAATCATCCTGTCTGCTCTCTAAGAGTCGAAAAACAGAATTTGACAGAGTTTGACAGAATTTGTCTTTTGTTTCCATATCCTGCACACATTAAGACAGCTGGACGACAAATGTCCTGTGAGTTGATTTATAATAATAATTATTATTATTACTATTATCATTATTATTTTTTGTTCCACGGGACATTTTCAAGGTAGCAGTCTTGAATAAATGGGACTAACAACACGAGAAAGGAGTCTCTGGGTAGTTAAAACAAACTTAAAACAAAGACATTCGTTTTTAGTTACGTTTCTGTCTCACAATTCATTAAGAATCAAACACACCGTGCGAGGCAGCATGTCACTGAATAAGAGGTTGTTGTTTTTTGTGTTTGTGTATGTGTGTGTGTGTGTGTGTGAATGCGTGTGTGAGAGAGAACCGAGAGAACGGTTTGAACATTTAAGCTCCACTTAATGTCTTCATTTAAGTCTCGAAAGTAAGAATGAAAGTTTTATTGCGAGGAAGGACTCGCCAGGTGACGTCACTTCGATTCCTTGAAGTGAAGCAGAATAAACCTTGAGAGGAGTCTCCTTCAATCTGCCGTCCGTAAGTAAACCCCCCCTCTCTTACACACACACACACACACAGTCACTCACACCGAGACTCAATTACTGCCCAATTCCCTTCTTCATCATCTCCTGCTACACCGGCCTCTCACAAAACACAGCAAAAGGAAAGGAAAGAAATAGAGAGAGAGAGAAAGAGAGGGGTACTTCGGAAAGGAAACCGAAGCGGGATTAACGCGCAACGAAGTATCCAAAACCCGAAAAAAAACCCTAAACACACACTAGAGGGGTAAGTTTGTGGATTTTAAAGAGAGCTGTCTGTTATTGGGCTGGATTTCTCTAGCGGAGGGGCTAACTCCAGTTCCTGTTTTAAGCTCGTGCGTTAAAAACACTCATCTGTTAAAGCCAAAACTTGTTGAAACGGTGAAATGTCGTGTTTGAGATGCTGGTATTGATAAATATTAGTCGTATTTACGCACAGAAAGGAACTTTTTCCCCGTGGCGAAGCGAGGCGAGCTGTTGTGGCGACTTGATCGGGATCCTGCCTTTGTGCCCTCTGTCGTGTGTTTTTATTCAATAAAACACTTTGGTCGGTTCTGGGAGGTTTCAGAGCGCTCCCGGGTACAGGTGGACGTTAAATGTGGCGTGAGGAGCTTTTTAAAGGCTATTTTCTTTCACTCCGGGGCGAAAGAGCCGTGTGTGGAGCCGTGGTGCGGGAGAGTGGGTCGGAGGTAGGGGAGCGACGCTTCCTCTGCTCTGTTTAATGTCCGTGATGGCAAAAGCGAGCAGCTCTTCTCTAAAGGGGAAAAACAAGAAGGCGAGGAATTGTTTATACACTTTCTTGTGCATATTATCACACTTTTCGCCGCTTTATTCTGTTGTAAACCCTGGGCTCGCTGCGAGGGCGCCTGGCTGGTGTGTGTGTGTGTGTGTGTGTGTTGGAGGGGGAGGTTTTCTTTTCTCTTATCTTCGTCGCTTCCTTAAAGAGAAGCAGCTGCCGCCTGGCCGAGTTGTTGAAATTTATCCCTTTGTGTATATTACAATATCCTCCATTTTTCCCCTGCCCTCTAAACAACAAGGCTCTCGCCATCTTGGTTAATTCGAGCTCGGCCGGATCTCTCCGTCCCCCGGACCAGAACCTGCTCCCGGTCCCCCTCTCCCAGCCCAGCAAAACTTTAGAAACGGCTGGAGCGCCGACGGTGACGTCATGTGAAGTTTTAAGCAAATATTTAGCGTTATTCGTGGAAAGCAGTCACTTTGTTGCATGGTGTGTTTTTTTGTAACACACACACACGCACACAGAGGGGCATCGCGATTCTTTTTTTGAGAAATGTAAAACGCCACACCGACCGCAAAAACAAACATAACAATTTAGTAAACCTTTATAAAAAACGAGTTTTTATTGCGTGTTTACAGGTGGACCGAGTGACATCAGCGCTTGCTTTTTTTCGACCTGCGTGCCAGGCTGCTCGATGATGTAATTTTGTAGCTTGACATTTTTTGTTGTTCGTCTGGTTTCAAGACGCAGCGTGTTGATATGATCATAATTGCAGTTAAATTATACACAGCCCCAACCTCCAAGCCCTGCTTGTTCTGTGTCTAAAAAGTTGTTTATTCTGTGGATTTTAGCTACAAAAACCTTTTTTTTTGTTTCTCCTCCCTCCAAAGGCGACTCTAATGCATTCATAAATCATCTGTATTTATAAATGATTGTAAGAGGTCCCCAGGGCACATACCTATTTGGAAGAGTCGGCTATAATGTTTATTGCTTTTTATTGTGCGACTTAGATCATAGTTAACAAGTGCAAATATAGGATCCGTGTTGGCATAATAACTGGGGAACATTAAGCGAATTGATTATTTATTTAAGAGGATTATCCCAGAAAGCGCCCACTGGTAAGGTTTGTGGAACTGCTGGAGGGAAAACACGAAATGTTATTTTAATGGTGCCAAGGTTTAAAGCTGATATCAGTCTGTACACATGGCAGGTGTATTGCAGGGTACTATGCAAAAGGTGACGGGCAGATGAAGTGAATGAAGGTTGATTGGCAGTAGGGGATAAAAGCATCTGTTGTAGATCGCAGTGGCCAGAGGGGGTGTGAGAAGGTTCAGTGAGAAGGTTTTTGACCGTCAGAGCTTAAGGACTGGTTGAAGAGATGCTAGCTTTGCTTATAGTAGTAGGTTAGTTTTGAATGTGGCATTTTCCACATTAGGCATCTTGACTTTAGTGGACCACACATGACTTGATTGAAATAGCTCTTTGGTCGAGGCTTGATATTATAATGGTCAGTTCCTGAGTAGTTTTTAAAAATGTTTTTATAATCACTCATTAAAAATGACACAGCATCATCGCCAGTCAGCTTGTAGGAGGATGGAGCACTGGGAGGTTCCTAACAGGAACTGGTCATGTGGCAATTTTGTACCTGAGTGTGGTAAGGCCTCAGACTCATTGAGCCTGGAGCCTCAGCCATTATGCACAAGGGGCAAGAGGCTGTTTTAGCAGAACGTCTGTGTCAGATGTGGAAGTGAGCATTTCCGTCTCCCATCTCTTTGTCTGGATGTGTGCTTGTGCGAGGGGGGAAAAAAAGCCGCGAGTGCAGGGGAGCAGATGTTGAAGCAAACATCCTGACGCTGATGCTTTTCTCTTGTGGGAATGCCGTCTCTTCCTCCCTGCTCCTGATGCATCGACTTGACAGCTGCTTGATTTCATGGAACCGCTAAGAAGCCATTAGCGGTATCAGTGAATTGAAACGGAACAGTCTCACCCACTCTCCTCTTCCATTAGAAATGTGTCTATTGTTGGCTTTTTCTTTGTGTGTGTGTGAGAGAGTGTGTGTGTGTGACTGAGCGACTGAGTATGTGAGTGTGTGAGTACGTGCGTGCTGCAGCTGAGCACACAGAAGAAGACCTCTAATATACTTGTGCTGTTTCCCTTACTGCGAATTAGGGAGAACAAATCTGTCAGGACCTGTTTGTGCTGTTGGGGTTTGAAGAGATCTCATACTGTGCTCTCTCAAGCACACCCAAACCCACAAATATCTCTAGCTGTGGAAAAGGAAAAAAAAAAAAAAAAGAAACCCTGTCAGGTCTCAGCCAACAGTTGGAGTGTCTGACTCGCACTTTTGGAGCAGGATGTTGTATTCCTGTCAGGATATGGACGGTTTAGGCCTACGAGAAGACGCCCGTGCAGCCCCAGGCGTCCAGGAATTAGCTTTAATTTGGATCCTGAGATAGGCTAGATGCGCCCAAGCAGTTGTTTGCATGTCTGCTCAAAGTTGCAAGAAAAGAATCCTGGTCGGTAAGCTGATTAGGGTGAATGTAGGTTGTAGGACGTGGGGCTCGTCATGCCGAAACCGCTGAATCTTGGGCAGCTTCAGTGGTGCAGCCAATCCCATATGCACGCCGGCTTGTGTATCTAATCCTCTAGCATTTAAAACAGGGGTGGTTGATAAGAGTAGTCTGTTAAAAATGATCTGACCCCGCTTGGCTTTCCTCTACTGCTGATACACGAAGAATAACTGGAGAGCCGTTAAACCGCCTGGCTCTGTCACTCTTTGATAGGCTCAATGAATGAATAAATGGCTCTGTGTGAATTCACTATACACTGTGTGTTGATGGATTAAACTATATTATAGTCTACTGAAGGCTTTGGTGTTAGGAGTGTAGTTTAGGTTCATTTAAATAGATTAGGCTGTAATTGGAGAACATGCTTATATTTGATTGCAAACAAATCAACACCGTGGAAAAAAAAATTGTTTTGGCAGTGCGACTGGTTTACAATCAAATAGAACTGTTTACTTTTCTCTAGACAGTCGTCTTTTGTTGAAACCTTTTATTGGAAAAGCATTTTGTGGGAGACTGTGTTTCTCCTGACACCGTTTTGCCATGTGGTCAGCTTTCAGTGAAGCGCGACACACCTTGGCACACTGAACTAGCAACAGATTTAACGCAAGGAAACCAAAAATTAGGCCAAGCAGGGTTGTGCTCAACAGAGCAAGAACAAATCAGAGGAGACTGGCAAGAGCATGGTGGTGGTGTTTTTTTTTCTTCTTCTTCCCCTTCTTTGTTAGTCTGGGCCTAGTGCATGTGTACCCACTCCACTGAACTCATAGCTTTCTTTCGGTTCAGTTTGCCTTGATTTGAGTGTTCAATCATTGATCAGTCCTGCGTTGTCAACAGTTGAATTGATGCCAGTCAAGTGTTGGTGTAAGTAAAATAACTGTGCTGGCTCTGCAAGACTTTCACCTGATTGTAATACTTGTCATTTTAAAGGCCCCAAACACATGAGCCGATGTGATTATACAAGCCATCATGTGCCATGCGAGCGTCCGGTAACTGCCAAATGAATCAGCCAGAAACTAGATGCGATGCTGGCAGGTCAATGATGCCGGCCTCCAAAGCAAAGTACCCGTCCTTGCATCCGGCTCACAATGACAGCAGTAAGCCTGGCCTGCGCTTTACCTTATAAACCATGAAGAATGCTCCTGTCATTGCCCTACTGTAAGAGCGCCCATGCTGCATGATTTTATTGCCCAACACCTCACTCTTTTAATAAATTTGCTTTGACTTTAAACTGCTCCTGATTGTACACTAATATCAAAAGGATAGGCTGTAATATTGTATACTATTACATTTTCCAAACTTTTTGTATAATGAAATGGTTAATAAGTAAAAAAAAAGTAATTCCAAAGGGTCTGATGTAAAATTCTATGTTCTGAGGGTCCTACCAGGTCAGAGTGGTGATGGTAACCAAGCGTCTAGTGTTCCTGGGTTAAGTGCCTCACGAAGCGATCACAGGAAGTGGTTGTAAATATGTTGCCTGATGCCTGAGACAATGTTTGCTCTAGTTAAGGAGATACACAGATATTTCACAGATATGAAATGTTTTCTTTAATTTCTTTAATCTGGTTTTCAACAGTGAATAATGGCGACTAATTGACTCCTGGTTTCTGTCACCATTGCTGTAAAAAAAAAAACAACAAACATTCAGGTTTGTCTGGAATGAAGTGTTTCACTTTAAATCAGTCAGAATGTTTACGTCTCAGCCACTAAATTCTGTAGAAATGTGGAGTTTCTACAGAAAGAAATCGGTGGAGTTCCCCTGTTAACATACTGGTTTGTTTTAATGGGAAGTAAAGTTTTTCTGCTGTATATATGTGTATTATTTGTAGTTTAATGTCAATATTCAATGTAAATAAAAGAAATCATTTTCAAAGACACTGCAGCTGTGAGTATCTCTTCCCTTTTTGCTTTGCACTGCATTGTGGCCATGACCATCAATGCCATACTCAAAAATCGAACAGTTTTTGTAAAGCAAGTATATGAGTATATACTTATGAGCAGCTAAACTTAGCTTTTAGTATACGTTTCAGACGCAGCGTGCGCTTCCAGTTTGTTTACAAGATTGCTGGCCTGGCGGGTGGCCTTTATAACGTGTGTATGATCATAACTATCACGTCGTGTGGGTATCGGCAGGAGATCAGCTAGTCAAGGCGGATTTGGTAATTGCAGAGTGGAAGCTGGTCTTGGTTTCCTCCAGCCTGTCGATCCATAGTAACGAGGCGCTGGTGGTTTTAGAGGAAGAACACTCGTGCTCCTAAATGAATACACTCCTCCTTTGGCTGGCTGCAGAAGCAGGTCACACCACACAGCCTCTGTTTTCCCATAAACACGCACGAGGCACAGGGGCCGACTTTCAGTTGCAGGCAATTAGCTGCTTTCTCGCCCAGCATCCCTTGGGCTTCTATTTATCATTCAATGTGAGAATATCCCTGACGAAACCCAAGGTTATTTTTGCGTAGGCTGTCTGGGTTCTTGTTTTTCACAGGCAAGGTGAAAAGGTTGATTTTTCCCTGAAGAAAACAGTAGGAGAGTTAAACAAGCCTTCCCCCTTCAACACACACACACACACACACACACACACACACACACATGCTGCAGTAACATCTCTTTTTACGGCATTAACCAGAGGAAGTTTTTGTTTTTTTTGTGGTGAACAGGTTCTTAGAGTTTTTTTATGATTTTAATCTGTGGTGCTGATCTTGTATGTAAAGTTTAACTGTATACACACACACAAACTCACACCAGGACGATCATTTTCTTGTTTGTTTCTTTCAAATAATAGTTGGAGGTGTATGTCGCTGATTTGTTTGTTGATCTTTGCCTGTTTTCGTCTTTCTCACTTTCTTTCTCTTTCTTTTTTTATTCTTTCTTTATTTCTTTCTTTCATTTCCTATACAAAGGACGAAAGTGCATGCTGATTTTGGACTTGTTAGACTTTCTTCCTTTCTCTTTCCTTTTTCAAATTTTATTTCTATTTACTGTCTTATCTTTCTTTCCTTCCTTCTCTCTCTCCGTCTTTCTTGGTTTCTGGGTTTCTTCCTCCTCGTGGCTGCTGTAAGTGAGGCGTGCAGCAGTGTTGTGCTGGTTTGCTGGGGAGGATTATTCTGGTGAGATGAGGCTTGTTGTTTTTCTGTGCCGGTTGCTCTCTCTGGTGTTGTTTGCCCTACAGGAGTCTGTCATATTGCCTGTGTGTTGGGCAGGCCGCTCCCGCTCTGCAGCGCCCCTGCTGAGATAATGGAGCCTGCGCTGGAAATGCCAGTAGTTTGGCCTATTTGTTCTGCTGCTTATCGCTATATTTGCATCCTGAAGCAGAAATAGCAGAGATTGCAGGAATGGCAGGAATGGCGCTCCTCCTCTGGGAGAAACGGAGCCTGAGAGAGAGACATAGACAGACAGACAGACAGACAGAGAGAGAGAGACATAGACAGACAGACAGACAGAGAGAGATGAGATGGGATTTTGCTGGAGCTTTTGGATGAGAATTTACTGCACGGAGACAGCTGTCTGCAGGACAGTGTTTGACCTCCCTCCCACCACACACACACACACACACACACACACACACACACACACACAGGGATGCTAAAAGACACTCTGAGATTGTGCTTGTACAGCCCCCTCTTATTTATTGATCCAGCTGCATTTAAAATCTGGTCACTGCTGCCACAAAAGGCTTTTCATTTTAGCTGCGCTGGCATAGAGCACTCCGGCAAAGCCAGGATTTCTACATTTTTAATTTCACCCACAAAAACGACATGGAAGAGAGAGAGAGAGATACAAGAACAGAGCAAAACGAAGAGAATCTTTTAAGCCTCCACCATATAGAAGAAAGCTTTTGTCTCTTAGTGCGTGATCTCACCCCGTGGAAACACAGATGGTGCCCTGTCTAAGTGTGCTTTGATGATCACGCTCACTATCTGTTTCTCATGACGCAGCAAGCTGAACACACCATCTAATATGAGTCAAAATTGCTTTTTTCACTTGTAAAACTGTTACACAGATTAGGCCGTGCTGGGTGACAAGGTTTTCTGCAGGGTCTGTTCAGTCTTCCACAGCAAGGAAGAGGCAATTTTTTGAAGGCAAGACTGAGGCTAGTCTGGGTTAAACTAGGCCTCTGAAGAGTAAACAAAGCTCTATTGGATTAGCAGAGGCCCAAGTGAGCCTCTTTTAGCACAGTGCTTTCAAAAAAAAGATCCCCAGATTGAGAGGGCTGGATTAAGGCCTGTAATCCAGGCTAGCGTGAAGGTGCAGCGCCATCCTATTCCTGGAGTCTACACACACCCCGGATTAGACAGTGCGCCCAGGCTTGTGTGAGCAGATGCTCGCCCAGCCATACCAAATGTGCGCCTGAGTTCGGGCTGGCACGATACGGACGGCGTACCGCATGATTATGTTGTTTCATAGGGCTATTGAAATGTGGGCTCAACGAAACTAAATAAAATAAAAAGATCACTTAATAAATTTTACCACTGCTACCATTTACTACCAGCCCTCTCACAGCTGTAAATCTATTTAAATGCATTTTTTGCCACATAGTGTTTCAGTGGACTGCTGTTTCTTACTCTGTTAAAATTTAAAAGCGAGTCCTGGTTTGCTACTGTTCAGTTTTTATTGTTTGGCCTTTTTCAAACTCTGATTTCTCAGTGAATCATTGAAATATTACAGTAAGAGGCAGTGAGGGTCCTGAGGGGAACATCTAAGTGTTTACCTACCATTAGGAAATGGCACATTCGATCCCTGGCGATGCCACACCACTGGGAGCCCAAGAAGCACAACTGACCCCTCTCTCCCGCGCTCTCTCTCTCTCACTCTCTCTCTCTCTCTCTCTCTCTCTCCCCCGCCCCCTTCTCTCCCCCCTCTCTCCCTCTTTCTCCCGCTCTCTCTCTTTCTCTCGCTCTCTCTCCCCCTCTCTCCCTCTCTTTCTCTCCCTCTCTCTCTCTCCTTCTTTCTCTCCCTCTCTCCCTGTCTTTCTCTCCCTCTCTCTCTCTCTGTCTCTCTCTCTCTCTCTCTCTCCCTCCCTCTCTCTCACTCTCTTTCCCTCTCTCCCTCCCTCTCTCTCTCTGTCTCTCCCTCTCCCTCTCTCCCCCCCTCTCTCCCCCTCTTTCCCTCTCTCCCTCCCTCCC
>JBBJLR010000111.1:2632102-2643625 GCA_037577145.1 Brachypetersius gabonensis
TGTGTGTGTGTGTGTGTGTGTGTGTGTGTGTGTGTGTGTGTGTGTGTGTGTGTGTGTGTGTGTGTGTGTGGTGAGTGCCAGCAGGAACGGATGTCGACCTTTTGGGGAAAATTTCTCTCTCTTCACATCCCTTCACTCTCCATCTTGCTCTGTCACACTCTCACTCTTTCTTTTATCTTTCTTTCTTCAGCTCTTTCCTTTCTGCCCTTGCACATTTTTCTCTTTTGCTCTCTCACTCTTTCACTTGTCTCTCAAACTCTTTCACTGTGTGTGTGTGTGTGTGTGTGTGTAAATATATATAAAATCTTAAACATACATACATGTGTGTATATCAGTGTGGTCAGGTGTGAGGTTTGTGTGAGCAGGTATTTAATGTGTATTTGAGCCTGAAGCTGGTAGAGTGAATGGTGCCTTTAGGGACTATGCTGCACGCCTTCCCTCAGGCAGATCCAGACAGTCTGGCCATCTCTGTTATTCATTTGCATCTGCCGCTCATCCTCTCCTCCAGCAGTGCTGCATTAAAAAAAAAGAGGTGGGGGGGGCTCCGTATTTCGCAGTCATCACTTTTGTGTGTGCGTGCGTCTGACCTGGCGCTCGGCTGCACTGCTGGAACAGCGTGCCCAAGCCTTTTTCCCCACGCGCTCTCTAATGCAAATTGAATTTGCATGAAATATGCGGCACAGAAATTGCATCTGACTCCTGGAGGAGACACTACACGGCAGTGCTTCTGCCAGAGAATACTGCAAAAAAAAAGACGACATGATTATGGTGATAATGATGATGAGGATGATGAAGGCTGTGGTACTTTTAAACAGGGTCATACACGTGAGTAAAGAAGGAAGAATTCTTTGCCACCTCAAGTGTTGTTCTGGTTAAAGCGATAGTTTGGCAATAAATCAGATTTGCACAATTTTTTCCTTGTTACCATTGTGACACTGACTGACGTCATTAATAAAAATGAGCAGATGTATAGACAAAACTGTGGCTGATACTGTCAGAGATTAGAGATTTTTGAGTAACTTGACCTGGTTTGAGGCGAGTATGCACTTTGCATTACACTGATTAGTAGGATTTAAACCTCTGCTGCCTATTTGCTACATTGCAAACTCCACCAGACACCAGACATGTCTAAACGGATGAGCTGTGTTTGAGGTAAGGGAAAAAATGGTGTAAATTAGATTTTATTTTTTTTTTTACCAAACTGTCATTTTTTAATTTATTTGATAGGACTTAAGTGACAGACCCTTTCACCACCCTTGCATATTCCTGACCACTTTTTCTGATCACAGATTTTATTTAGTGAAACCCTGCTATTTAATGCAAACTCTTGCATTTGAAACTAACTATGATCAGAGAGAGAGGGGGAGAGAGAGAGAGAGAGAGAGCGCGTGTGTGTGTGTGTGTGTGGGGGGGGGCAGGGTAAAGCTGATAATCTGCATAATAAATTTCCTGACAGCAGAATGAACCGGTCTGATCTAGGTCCTCTGCTTGTACAACCTCTGTGTTTGTGTGTGTGTGTGTGTGTGTGTGTGTGTGTGTGTGTGTGTGTGTGTGTGTGTGTAAGAGGAGATTACTAAATGTGTGTGGTTGTGTGGTGATTAAAGGAAGGCTTTGGTAAAAGATCTTTGCACATCTCAAACCGTTGTGGTGCCAAATAGATCAATCTCAATTATTAAAGTGATAGTTTGTCAAGAAATCAAACTTTTGGGAAATTTTCTCTAAGTATAGTTAACTAGCCAAGGCATGTTTCTTTCTGGATTTGAAGCTACAGGGCTATCCAGAGGTATCAGCTACTTTTATCAGTACATCCAGTGCATCATACGTTAGCAGAAATCACATAAGGAAGCCTGACACCTGAGGCAATGGTGGAGATTTAGCCTTTCAGTTTAGATGGTGCTAATTGTTGGGGTATAAGCTTCTATTACTTGTTCATAACATTTGCCTGGTAGCTCCAGTGTCAAATAAAAAAAAGCAAACTTTAGATGCCAAATCTTACTCATCTTTTTTGTGCCCTCTGTTGCAGGCCCTCTGTTCGGGGTGGCAGGGGGTGAGCAGCCGTTCAGCGTCAGCTCAGTGACCTCCGTGCCCAGTGCCTTCCCAGTGATGGCTCATCCTGCCTTTGGTCTCCTGTCCCCAGCCACAGCACGTCCCGAGTTTGGGGGCCTGGGGGCTCTGGGGGTCACTGCAGCCTTGGCAGCCCACCCTCAGCTTGGGGCTTTCACAGGTAAAGCAATTCATTGTTGAGCGGAAAGAAATAACACTGCCTGAAAACAACAGTGTTGTGTGTTCTTTCGAGGCTAGAACAGACCTCCAGTATAATGTAGACATAGGTTATGTACTGTTTATAACGGTGTATGTATATTTAATTAAATCCTTTTATCACTGGAGTTTTATGTCAATCACATAAATATTTGAATGTATATTTCGTGACGAGTGCAAGTGATGTAATCATTAATTTTTTTTTCCACCAGCAATAAAATGAACATACGGAGATGTAGTACATCATGACTAATGATGTTTATGATGTGAGGTGTTGAATTACATTGTAATGATAAATGTAATGTAGTAATTGGTGATGAGTGTAATATATTTCTCTGTTCCTCAGAGTGGTGGAGAGCAGCTGAAGCTCATGGGCGGAGTCCCGCAGCCTTCTATCCGCCTTTCCTGGGCCTGCCCCCGCTGTTTGCGCCTCCCCTCCAGAACCATGAGGCCACTCCATACACTTCCAAAACCCAGAGCAAAAGCAGCCGAGGGTCTAAAGGTGGGCCGCTCAAACATTTCCCCTGTGTTTTGCATGCTGACCGTGCAGTAACTCTCATAACATGCGAAATTAATGTTTTTATATGGAGATGTGGAGAAAATGGAGCTGCAGAGGCATAGTAATTTATTTTCATGGTGATTCCAAATTGACAAATGGTTGCTAATTAGCTAAAACTGTTGCCTATCAGTTTTTAACCGATGTGCCAAATTTGTGGCAATTATCAACTCTGCAATTATCAAGTCCACTCACAACTTGGTTATTTATGTATCAGGCTGTTCAGTAGTTGAACATTTGCCTTTAAGGCAAACTGAGCTAGTTAAACATTTTAAGGCAGCCCTCAGGTATGTGAGTAAACTAGATATAATTGCTCTGAGCTAGTGCCTCAGGTGTTCACTTTAAAGTTCAGTCTGGCTTTTTTACAGTTGGTGTATTTACAATCTGTATTACATTTATCGCAGTCTCAATCTGTTATTAGATTATGTGAAAAATGCCCTTTTTGGTCCTGAAGTGACCCTAGTTCTGTCGCGCAGGTGTTAACGGGGCCGTGAATGGCAGCGCTGTCTCGCCTTCCGCTGCTAAAAGCAGCGTCTCTGCCTCTGCCTCACTCTCACCCTCCCCCGCGCTGCGGCCCCCGGAGCACAGCCGGACCCCCAACGCCAAGCCCCGTGCCCGCAAGGCTGGTCACCATAGCAACAGCACAGGAGAGCTCCAGGAGAAACCCTCTCAGAGGCCTAAAGAGAAGGTAAGAGATAATTTGGCACAAGGAGCAGAGTCCCCTTCAGTGGAAAGGTGGCTGTGAAATACATCCAAAGTGCACCTGTATGCACACATCACCAGCAAACATCTGGGCTTCGATATCAGTGTTTCCCAGCCATGGTCCTGGAGGCCCTCTGTGCACCTTCAAAAGTTTTCTCTGCTTTGACACAACCATTTCAACTCAGAACTGACTTGTTAATTAGCTGGTGAGAGACGGGGCCAATGTGAATCAGTCTAGTTTGTCCAGCATCTCCCACAGACGCGCGATCCGATTGAAATCTGGGGAATTCTGAAGCCAAGTCAACGCCTTGAACTCCGTGTCATGTTCCTAAAACCATTCCTGAGCAATGTTTGCAGTGTGCCAGGGTACATTATCCTGCTGAAGGAGGCCACTGCCCTTTGGGAATACCACTGACATGAAGGGATGAACTTGGTCTGTAGTTGGTAAGTAACATCCACAAGTATCTGCTAAGACCCAAGGTTTCCCGGCAGGTACTTGCCCAGATCATCACACTGCCTCTGCCAGCTTGCCGCCTTCTTCCATGCTGGTGCCATCTTAACCACAGATAAGCAACACCCATGGACCCGGTGTCCAGATGATGCAAATATGATTCATCAGACCAGGCCACTTTCTTCCATTGCTCCATGGTCCTGTTCAGTTGGCAGTGTACAGAGGTCAGTATGGGCGCTTTGACAGGTCTGGGCCTATGCAGCCTCAAACGCAACAAACTGCGTTATGCCTGGCACCTTTCTGTCATAGCCAGCACAAACTTCTTCATGAGCCATGGGCACCCACAGCGGTTCCTTACCTGTGTGCCCTTTGGGCCATTCCTCCTCATGCTGGCCTATTTTTCCTGCTTCCAGCACATCGACTTGAACTGACTGCTCACTTGCTGTCTAATATATCCCACCCCTGGACAGGTGCCACTATGATAAGATAATCTGTGCTATTCACTTCACCTGTCAGTGGTTTTAATGTTATGGCCGATTGTGCCTGATGTATCTTTTAAACAAGGCTTGTGCTGAGCAGCATAAGAGATGATAACTGACGTTTCTCTCGTCTACTGTAGAAAGCCCGTAAAAAGCAGGGGGATGGCTTGGGTGTAAGTGACAGCGAGTCAGGCTCATCATTGGACAGCGACAGTGAGGGAGTCAGCAGCAGTGACCTGGATGACCTCGGGGAAGAAGATGATGATGATGATGATGATGATGACCAGAGTAAAGACAGTGAAGAGTCTGACTCTGAAAAGGAACGACAGAAGAAGAAGAAAGCGAAGGTAAATTAGTTTGTTGGTTTCTGGTGTGGTTGTTTAACATGCTGCATGTGACGATAGCTGTCTTGACTAAATGATAGTTTTTGTAATTCATTCATCTGTTGATTGTTGATTTGCTGAGCCTTCTCTTTTCACTGTGTTGATGGGCTGTGTAACAAAAGCAAAAGCCAATTTGCCCCCAACACTTACTTTAGTCTGTGCTATATAACACCCTTCTGTATTATGTATACATCGTGTGAAGTGTGAAGAATTGTCACCGAAGTATCTTGATCAGTTATTTTATTTTCAAAGATTTACAACAGAACACAACACACTGGCTTATTTCTGTCATTATTGACAATTTCTTGACTAATTGCTTTATCGCTAAACTGGCAACTCTGTCTGTTCCCCAGGTTGTGACACCAAATCTCGGACTGAGTAACAAGCAGAAGCCCAGACTTATGGAGGGATGGGACATCCGAGAAGGCCTTCTCCGCGGCGCCCCCCTAGACCTTCTGAATATGGTCCCGTTGCCCCGCTCGCCCTCGCCCTCTGCCCGCTCTCAGAGGCCGCGAGACAGACCGGCACAGCCCACCAGTGTCATCCAGGCCACAGGCCTGGTGGCCAGCACCAAACCACTAGCGTTAATAACCCAACCTCGCCGGGAATCCTCCCCTAAGCGTCTTTCAAACTCTCCCCAACACCTCAGTTCCTCTTCTTCTCCCAGACCTCCAGCAATCTCCCCTAAACCTCCTTTAGCCACTGCCATCGTCTCATCTCATCAGCCCCTCCCACTTTCTCTATGCTCCTCCCCCAAACCACTCTCAGTTCCTTCCCCTCCCAAGTCCCTTCCCCTATCCTCCTCCCCCAAACCACCCCCTCTGACCCCTTCCCCCAGGGCACGCTCTCTAGCCTCTGCCCGCAAGGCACAGGAAGCTTTGGCCAACAGAAAGCTTCTGGAGAACTCTCTGGCTCAAATCACTAGCTTCAGATTAAAACAGGTGGGCACACGCACACGCACACGCACACACACACACACTAAATGAAGTATCACAACATTTACTAAAGGGTATTTCACAAAAGACAGTTTCACAGTTAGCTAGGGACTTTGTCCAGTTGGAATACTCATCTCCTATTGGATAATTCTTGTATAAGGTATTAAACTAAGGCCGTTTCACATCTTGCATTAACATAAATCTTAGGGGTGATCCAAACATGATTGGATATTGGCAAGTCGAGGCTGAGGTCTACACGCCTTGTGATTCAATCACTCCCACCACCTTCAGAGGTGGTCTAGGAGGCATATAATCACATGACATTTGTCCCAGTGCATCCCCAACAGCATGAGATGACCACCTTAATCACCTGCGCCATCAAAGCAGATGAAATCAGTTTGTGAGCCTTCACCATAACAGCCCATACATCTACACCGACAAGGGCAAGGACTTGCAGGACAATCTTGTCAGACAACAAACACAACGAGAGACTGATTAGCACTGCAGTCGTCCTCCAGTCACAGAGACACTTTTGCCACTCAGACTGTAGACTTGTATTCAAATTACTTGAGATGGACATCAGTACTAGACATGCACACGGTCGGTGTGAATTACGCTCCCCGGTCCTGCCTTCCATTCTGACCCAACTGATCCAGCTAATAAGCTAACTAACAAGCCCTTCCTGAAATGAAAAAAAGGATTTGAACAGGGCAGAAGTATTGCACAACCAGGATTGGGAACCACATGAGTACATACATTTTTATGATGTCTGTCTATTCTGTATTCATTCTCTTTCCAATGTTCCAGAAAAACTAATGAGCTGAGGCGCATTCTCAGTGGTTTTTGTCTGTGTATCTTTTTAAGCCAATTTCAGATTAGGGGTGTCAGGGTGCTGTTGGTATTCAGTGACTTGTTTCTTTATTGACTGGCCTCTTTGAAAAGGTCAGTGAAAGCAAGGGAGAGAGGGAGGGAGCTAGAGATAGAAAGAGAGGGCGAGGGGGTGGTTGGGGGAGAATGAGAGAGATGGAGAAAGAGCAAGTGAGAGGGCTTCTCTCTCGCTCTTATCTGTATGATTGGGTTCCCCACTGTGTGGCTTCGGTTGGTAAATGAAAGTGACAATGTGGTTAGCTTTATAAGAATTACTTCAGCAAAGCCGACAAGCAATTAACTCCACAACTTCTTAAGGGCCTAGATTCTAGCAAATGAGTGGAAAAATGGGCTTTTTCCCACCCCTTCTTTTGTAGGCATGAAATTACCACTGAAGAGGCTAATACACGTTTTTTCCTTCCCCCTCGTAATCAGCTAAAGTGGTTTTATCACGCCATTATTGTGCTGAACGGTTTTATATTGGCTTGTGATTTCGGTTTCATTCATTTAAATTACCAACCAAACATCAAACATGTGTTTACTGATTGGAGACAGGAAACGGAACCCAAGCGATGCAGAAATCTCATGACATTGAGCAAAGCGACTGTAATAGTCTGTGTGTGTGTGTGTGTGTGTGTGTGTGTTTTCTTCCTTTGCTGTGGCAATGAGTGGTGCTTTTAGCGGTACAGACACTGTGAGCGATGCTTGCTCTGGACTCTATTGTTCAGAAGCCACAGTGAGTCACAGCACACGCAGCATTGTGCTCAACCACAAACACGAACTCACACAAGCACACTTGCACGCACACTCTCGACACAGCGCTTATGCCACATGACAACCAGAGCAATTACCACATCTTTCTGCACTTCTCTCCTCCCCTCCTGCTTTTGTGTGTCTCCTTTATTTTTCTCTCACTTTTTCTTTCTCTCTCTTTTTCATCCTCTCCCTTTCCTTTTACTGGCTTCACTCTTCGTATTACCCTGAATCTGTGACTCTGATGGACACTAATATCTCTCTTTCTCTCTTTTTTTTCCTCACTCTCTTTCTATCTCTTCCTCTTTCCCTCTAGTCCTTTCTCTCACAGGACCAGGAGTTCCCACTCCAATTGAAGAAGCAACAAGAATTGTACAAGACCCCAAAGTGTCCTGGAATAGAATTCTCCACTTCTTCACCTTCACTTCTCCCACCCAGCCTTCTGTCTCTCAAACCCTCCTTGGGCCGCACAAAACCCCCTGCAGCTCAGGGTGCAGCCCCGTCAGCCGGCCTGCTGCTCTCCCAGACCCTGCTCGGCCTGAGCCAAGCCAACGGGGTGATCCAAAACATTCCACAGGACGTCCCGCTGGCCCTTACCACCAAGCCCCGAACAGACCTACCTGTGAACCTCAGCACAGGGGGCAGAAAGGACACCCCGACTCCTCACATCGCCTCCACTTCTGCCCCACCGCTACCGGCCAGGCCACGAAACTCCCGCAAGAGCAAAACCCCCAAACCTCTGGACAGCTGGAAGGAGGCATCCCAGAACCATCTGGTGCAGTCCTTGGTGGACCTGTTCCATCGTGGCGCGGCGGAACAGGAGCAGGAGCGTCCCATCAGTAAGGACTCGGACGACTCGGCGGAGGACGACGATGACGATGAAGACGATGATGTGGATGATGAAGAGGAGGATGAAGAGGATTCAGATGATAGCCTCTCAGGTATGGGAGACAATTAACATGGCTAAGAGCTGCCTATTATGACAGGAAAGGTCTTTTGGCAGATGATAATGCACTGATGAACACGCTTAAAACGCACTTCCCTGGAGCCGGTTGGAAGGGAGATACTTGGTGAATTAAGGGTTTGTAAAATTCCAAGACATTACAGCCAATAAAGTTATTCAGTAGCACATTTACATGCTTTAGTTTTAGTCTAGGCTTAATTACAGCCACTTCTGTGGATTCACACAGAAGTGTGTTCATATGAGCACTCACATGAACATTTGGAGAGCCAGTCAGAATGTAGCTGAGAGAATTTCGATAGCTTTGGTCAGCTAACTTTACAGTCGATATCAGATGCTCTCAGGATGGGCTCTGGTGTAGATACAGTTAGGATGACGCATGAGGATGACGCATTACTTGCTCATGCCTTTCTGACCCCGTATGACATGGTGTTAGACACACACAAATTCCAGATTCTTTGTTACATACACAGTTATACATACAACATGTAGTGAAATGAGCCCCTGAATCTTTTTTTTTGAGACTTGAGCAATGTAGGTACAATAAATTAAACTCATTACATTTGAATAATTACGTCTGTCCGTATGTAATGAGGGTATAATACTCGTTACTATCTGGAATAACCTCCGCGATCATCATGTTCTGCTTGTATCGACTGTACAAGGGAAAAGCCAGTAGTCCTTTTCAGTCCATTAGTTAGAAATAACAGGTCAACAGATCAAAATCATCAGAGATAAGTTTTTGTGGGTTTTGTCGTGTTTTTCATGCTGATTTCAAATCTGTGTTTTTCCCCACATGCAGTTTTTGTGATAAATCTAGTTATATAGTGCATGATAGTGCTGAGTGTTTTTGAAGAAACCGTGGTAGCTGACTGACACTGATCATTATATCTATGCCACAGTGTCGCCTGTCTGACATCACACTGAAAATATTGGAACAGTTACTTGATTGGTGCGTGCAGTTGAATAAAAAAAATCTAATATTAATTCAAAAAGTTAAAAAAACAAAAAAACAAAACAGAAAACAGATCTGAAATCGGCATGAAAAAACTGAAAAAGTGTGTTGTGGTTTCTGATGATTACAAAAAACCTTTTTTGGTTGACCTGTGTAATCAACCCCCTAACCCCGGCCTTTTAAGAAGACACAGATCGTACTTCATTAGAATGATGAACGAGTGTTTGAAAATAGCTGAAAAACAGTCATTTCGTAATAAAGTATTTATGAATAATATGTAGAACTTTCAGAACTGTTTTCGAATGAAAATCAGGTCACATGATATTAACATGAATACATGCTAGACAC
Source organism: Brachypetersius gabonensis (assembly GCA_037577145.1). Lineage (NCBI taxonomy): Eukaryota > Metazoa > Chordata > Actinopteri > Characiformes > Alestidae > Brachypetersius > Brachypetersius gabonensis. Next base: position 2,641,752 of record JBBJLR010000111.1, read on the forward strand.
TGTTTTCAAAGTTTATGCGCCTGCCACACTTACGCTGCGCTAAACATATTCACAGTCAAAGTTGCTCTGTCAGCACCCAAACGTGCAAATTAAGTCTAATGAACACCCAACACTGCACATAAGCTGATCTAGTTACTTAGCACTATTACTTGACAACAATTACTTAACTACTCAACATGGCATGGAGTGCCAGCGAAAAATACTGAAAAAGCAAACTTCAGTTTACTTACGAATTTTTTCATGTACAGTTGCACCCACTAAGTAAGGTGTTCCCCAGTCACCTGATGGCTGTGATATCACTGGGGACTTTTTTTATTCAAAACCTGAAATATAGTTTAATTGTCCCTTGATATCAACAGCAATAGGATGGAACATTACATTGCTTGTTGCACATTTGATGTTAAGTGTAGCAGTAGGTTAAAGTTTTTATCAAAAATGTTATCTTTTACTATTACTTGCTGTGTAGCTCCAAGCAATTCAATGTAGAGCAGAAAACAGCTCAACTAAAAGTGACCAAGGTGCACTTTTCATTATGTATTATACTAGTATTGTGTTGAATATTGTGAATGCTGCTTTAGGGTAAGGGGAAATTAAAAATGGACTGAACTGCCGCTTTACAAATGAGAGCTAGTTTAGAAGTAGCTTTTTGTGTTTTGTTTCATTACTTATGATAAGATGACAAGTGAACAAAATTAGCTGCCAAAACTATACTGATGTATTTCCTTTCTTTTTAAGTGAATCCTTCTCTCTCTCTTGATCTCTCTCTCTCAGAATCAGACAGTAACTCAGACAGTGAGTTGAATGGCTCTGGAAGCAGTAAGAAGAAGAAGAGAGATGCGATAGACACGGAAACAGATGGAGAGAAGACTCCTCTGAAACTCAGCAAAGGGGTATCCCTGCTCAGCCCCTCCACCAATCACAGCCTGTCTGACTGCTCGCCGCTCAACCTGCAAGTTATAAAGCCCGCCGGTGTGGCCACGCCCACTATCGTCAGCAGCTCTGGTGCCTTCAACTATCACAGCTCTCCCTCTTCATCATATTCTGTTGGCACCTCCCCAGGTAATCACAGGACAAAGGGAGGTGAAGATAAATTGCCCCTATAATGTTACATTGAATGGAGGTCTCTTGAAAGTCTGCAAGCATCAGGGTTGTGTTTGTGCTCTTTGGTGGGTCTTGTGTTTGTGAGGATGCTGTCACTCTCAGATGACAGAGTTTCTATTTATAGGAGGTTAAATTGTGGTTTGTAGGCATTGCACAGTTCTTTTCTGTGGAAGACTGTGTGTCTGTGTGTCTGTGTGTCTGTGTGTCTGTGTGTCTGTGTGTCTGTGTGTCTGTGTGTCTGTGTGTGAGGTGTGTGTGCGTGTGTGAGGTGTGTCTGTGTGAGTTGTGTGTTGTGCACGTTTGTATACTGTGTCCTTCTATTACATTTTTGACTCCAGAATAATAAGTGAGAAAGTAAGACAGGACTACTTATAAAGAGTTTAACACATTTTCCCTTAATCACTTTTTTTCTCCTGTGTACGAGAGCCAGTTGATGTTATAAACACAGTAGCTAATGAGGAGTCGGAGTGTGTAGTCTGCGCTAACCTCAGAGCCATGTTTGGTTGAACCTGTTAACTCAGGCTTACACAGTCATTATAGCTGTTTGGCTGACTCTGGCTTTTTCCCAGTGCGATCCTTTAAACAAAATACTCACAAATCCAACAAACACGTCAAGCCAGTGAGTTTGTTCTTGGCTGGGTTTCAACATTCCGTGCTGAAGCAGGAAAAGCACTTGTTGCTGCTTCACTCCCACGCTGTGTGTGTGTGTGTGTGTGTGTGTGTGTGTGTGTGTGTGTGTGTGTGTGTGTGTGTGTGTGAGTGTGTGAGTGTGT
>JBBJLR010000111.1:2653221-2672220 GCA_037577145.1 Brachypetersius gabonensis
TCCCATTTTCAACATCAGTAAATCATTCCTTCTCCCTATTGTTTCGCACCTACTTTCTACTCTCCCTCTTTCTTTTTTTTCTCTCCCTCTTTCTCTGTCTCTTTCTCTAAGGAGCGTGAGCGCCTCAAGCAAGAGAAGCGAGACGAAAAACGCCTCAACAAGGAGCGTAAGCTTGAGCTGCGCAGACTCGAGCTAGAAATGATCCGCGAGATGAAGAAGCCCAATGAGGACATGTGTTTATCTGATCATAAGGTAAACCCCATCGCCCTCCCACACAATTAAAACCACACACGGGTTCATACCTCAGTCAGAGGAGAGGAACATACAGGCAAAGAACAAGCAACGAAGAGAAAGAGTCCTCTTCAGCCAAAAGGGGTAATCAGTGTGTTTAATCCCACTTGTGGTGCTGCCCATAAGCTATTGTTTTACACATATCATGAATAGCCTCCAACAACAAAGCTACTTAGGTTTACTAGATCATACCTGCAATTCATTCTCCCAGCTGTGCTAGAAAATCCGTGTATTCATGTAATATCAAATATCACTCACTGCCGGCTCACGGGTAAAAAATGGTTATTAAGGGCTTGCTTACAGTGGGCTTTGAGTAGCATTAGGTCATCCATAACACCTTGCAAAAGCATATAAGTATAAGGAATGCTGCCACCAGGTGGTGATAAATGTGTTGTGCCATGTGCTGTTTGTTACAGTGGTTTAAATTACCTTGGAACACTATGCGAGAAATGGAATTGGCAGAGGATCTTGAGCTGGACATTTTGTGTGGTAGTCACTTGTCCCTCTCTGTCTCTTTTGCTGCTGTAGCCTCTTCCAGAGTTATCACGCCTCCCAGGCCTGGTCCTGCCAGGTCAGGTGTTTTCAGACTGCCTGATGGTGGTGCAGTTTTTGCGCAGTTTTGGAAAGGTCCTGGGCGTAGAGATGTGCGAGTTGCCCACTCTGGGCATACTGCAGGAGGGACTGCTCAACCTGGGCAACAGCATGGGCCAAGTGCAGGACCTGCTGGTATGCCTTCTCTCCAGCGCCGTGTGTGACCCCGGACTGCCGTCAGGACACAGGGTGAGACCTCCTTCGCATCTTGTCTTGCACAGTATTTTGACGAAACAAAGTCTAGTTTGCCCAATTTTTATCTGACCTGAATTATTCAGTACTGTCCAAAAGGCCTAGATTCGTGTTTCACTGTTTAAAGCCATTTATCTGCCTGCAGATACACAGGTCCTGAATGAATTTGTAAAACTCCATCAGCAGATTTACTTTAATTACATATTTGAGGTATTAGATGAGAACTACAGTGTAATACTGGGCTTCCACAAGATATGTGGGAATGATTAAGCAAAGCTTGTATTAATATTAATTGTGTATGTTCTGATATAAGTCTAAGACTGTTGCACTGTACTGTAGTCACTCAGCCAAGACATGTTTGGCGTCAGAAGTCTTCCACTGAAGCTGCAAGGCTAATTTAATCTTTACCAAGACTTTATATGACCAAAATGTATCCCTGAGTCATCACTCACTTTCTGCTAACCCATGTCAAATTGTTAAGCAATTTCTGTTAGACTTGATTATATGATCCTGTGTGACACATCTGTTCAAAAGGGACAATTCTTTGCTAGAAACAAGTGGAAGCATTCATCTTTTTATGTACTTCAGCTATTCTAAGTTTATTACTTGCGAGCATGGGACTTGTGTGTGATTATTTATAAGTAGTAAATGTGTGATGATTTAGGCAAGTGCTTTTTGTGCCTTGCTAATTGGTGAAATTTAAATGTCCATTAAAAATGAGCTACTTGACCCTCTAAGCTTCAGTGGAGGGGAAGGGATGTGGAAGTAAACATCAAACAAAACAACTAGGCTAACTGACAGTCGTCTACACTGGGGATATAGTTTTGGTATATTAGAATTTATCAATTATAACATTGTTCAGTAACATGTACACTAACTGTTTGGCTGAAAATAAAGTTCTCTGGCAACTTTCAGTGTTAAAATCTCTTGATGTAACGTCAAGACTTGATGTAACGTCAATATTTTCGCTGCCATGTCCCAACAGTCCCATTTGTACTGCATTTCAATGTAAAAACTTCTAAATCATCATTCTCTCCTAGGCAAAGTCTATCCTGGGTGATCACCTGACTAATGTGGGTCTGAACCGGGACAACGTGTCTGAGGTTTTGCAGCAGTACATGGAAGCGCATTGCTCTCAGACAGAGCTGGCTGATGTTGCACTGAGCCTGAAGACCAAGGCCTTCCAAGCTCACACACCTGCTCAGAAAGCCTCGGTGCTGGCCTTCCTGGTTAATGAGCTGGCCTGCAGCAAGACCGTAGTCAGGTAGGAGGGCTTCATGGTTTCATGGTGACTAAATTGAATTGAATTAAATTGAATTGAAAGCATAAATAATGGATTTAGCAGTCTATGATGGACTGCTAGAATTTATTGTACAGATGCACAACTGTGAGCTAATGCAGCTTGAGAATTGCCTTCAACCCAACAGCGAAGCACCTCTTTTTGGATGTAGCACTTTAAAAATTCATCCTGAAATCAAACCGTATAAGGAGGTCAACAGAGAAGCTTGAGTCTTGGGTTATTCATTGAGCCTTTGCATTTTGTATGCTACACAGAGTGGTAGCCAGACCGTTCAGAGCAGAGCGTGTGTAAGAATCACACAGGTGTGTTATTGTGCGAGGAGTACTATGGACACTGACAGATCTGTGTGTGTACGTGTGCTTGTGTGTGTGCGCGTGTGTGTATTCATGCACAGTGAAATTGATAAGAGCCTGGATCAAATGAATATACTGAGGAAGGACGAGTGTATTGTGGAAGGAAAACTGAAAAAGTGAGTGTTTTCTGTCGCACACATATGCACATTAACACCTTCTCTACACACAAACATTCACTTAGATATTCATTTGCAAGCAAACTCCTACACAGGCCATAATTAATTTATACTGTTAAGACACAGCAAAAGGCATTCACGCGCGTTTCATACATTATTTAGCTCCATCAGTATAAAAATTAATCTGAAGGTGGTGATTTAACTGCATTGAATTTGAAGAACATTAAGGGTTCATTAGAGTTAGATATAATAAATTACATGGTATAAGGACAAGGAGGCAGTATCTACAGCACAAATATATGGACACTCATATGTACTTTCTCCCATATCTGCATCTTTAAAACATGTTTTAAAAAGTTTTAGCCCAAATTGCTGTTAAAACTTTAAGAATTCTAACTATTGATGACATTAAATGCCTCATAGATGTGGTTTCTATCACCATTACTGTGAAGTTTTTCTTTGAAATTATATATTTAATATCAAACAATATTTACCCCTTTATAATTTAATAAATTAAAAGAATAAAGTCATAGTGGTCACCAGTTTCGCAGATTTCATTCCAGCTAATGCAGGAGCACACCTCAACTAATCAGCCGATTAAATGTGTAGACTCTGCTTTATTGGTCTGAAAACATGGGAACACAACAGCCCTTTGTGGATAAGAGTGGTGTGGGAATCCAAACTGTGTTTGTTTTGCCTACAGACTGAAGACCATCCATGCTAAACGCACAGGGAAGCGCGAGGCCACCGCCGGAGGGGAAGAGGCTCAGGCCATAGGCACGCCCAGCACTGGACACAAACGCAAGAGGAAAGGTGGTGACAGTGATGATGACGATGATGAAGATGAGGACAGTGATGAGGCCGGTGAGGAAGAGGAGGAGGAGGAGGAAGAAGAAGTGAAGAAAACGAAGAAAGTGGAGACGTGTGATGAGGTAAGTTCTGACAGTTTTCTAGTTTGAAAACCCGAAGACCAGTAATTGCATTATTGTGACATTTCTTTGCTTTTCTTGGTTGTGTGTGTTTTAGGATGAGGGAGATCAAGCTACCAGTGTAGAGGAGCTGGAGAAGCAGATTGAGAAATTATCAAAGGTAAACAAAGCATGCATTGTGTCAAACAAGCACCCCTGCATTACCACATGGCTGCACAACAACACGCACATATTCACTTACACTGTTTTTTTTCCTGTGTTTGTGGGGGTGCAGCAGCAGAATCTGATCAGACGAAAGCTGTTTGAAGCGTCTCACGCACTGCGGTCAATGTCATATGGGCAGGACCGCTACCGGCGCCGCTATTGGGTTCTGCCACAGTGTGGAGGGGTCTTCCTTGAGGGATTGGAGAGTGGAGAAGGTGAACACACAAACATACAAATGTGTAAATTATTAATGGAAAACACCTTAGTGCATGAAACCTTTGGCTAAGTTTGTTGAAAATTTGTTAAGGGGGTGACATTTGATTTAAGGGGATATTTCTCACCGAGCTGTAAATGTAAATGTAAATCTTCACACATATGTATTGTAGGATGTAATGACTTTGCAATATCGAAGTGCTAAATCATATTAAATATTTTCATTGGCTTGTATTTAGTAGTATATTAAATATATACAAATGCCATAATTACTAAAACATGAAATGTTGAATGCCATCCACCAGGTCATGAAGAACTGCAGAAGGAGCGCGAGAGGCTACAAAACTTTGAGGCTTTGCAGGTTAAAGAGGAGCCGTCAGAGGAGCTGCAGCAGCCAGAGGTGCAAAGCCAGGTGAAGCAGGAGGAGGAGCAGGTGGAGGCCGTGAAACAGGAAGACGGGAAGCTGGCTGTGGTCGTTGGTGAGGAGCAGAGTGTAGGGGAAGACATGTGTGCCTCCCCACCAAAGAAGCTCCAGGAGAAAGAAGCTCAGCTGACAGAGTCTACCTCCTCTCAGAGCCCTCCTCTCATAGAGCCCTCAAAAACGCCTGATGAAGTAACAGTACTCTGCCACACCCCCAATGACTGTACAGCTACTCCGGCGACAACATCAGCGGCGTCTCCAACTCACTCTACCTCCAAGCCAGTGGTGCTGTGCACTGCTCCAGCAGACACCATTACCCCCGTTCCTCAGTTTGGGTTGCCTCCACCTTCACTGTTTGGGGTCCCGCTGGCCCTCCAGCAACAGCAGTCCCAGCTTTTGGGTAACGACCAGCTCCTGCGCGTGTTGACGGAGCGTAGCGGCCACTGGTTCAGCCTTCTACCCCGCTCACCCTGTGATGACTCGTCTCTCATCCAGCCACCCTCGCCTCCACAGGCTTCCCCACAGCCTAACAGCACACCTCACATCCGGGCCAGGAGTCCTGCACCACCCTGCTCCCCTCAACATCACCTCCACCCTCCGTCTGCCTCCCCCAGCCCCCTCAATCCCGCACATGACTTGTCTGGGAACCATATCATGTCTCCTTTACAGGTAAGTGCCCTGCCACTAGCTTGGAATGGACAGCAACAGATTGATGTGTTTTATGCATATTAGTGTGGCACCTCCTGAGATTATTATAGGATTTTTTTATTCAGGTGCATTCATGCAATCTTGCAATCAAGTCCTTTAGTATCATATTTATAACACAGCAAGGCGATAACCACCCAAGTGCACAAATACTTCACTTTTCATTCTGTGTTGTCTTTTTTCCTGGTCTATGCAACGAGTAAATCAGCTTGTTCCATAATTGTTTACATGTTTATTGTTGTTGTGGCTATTGTAATAATAACAGGCCTGCTTTAACAGACACGCTGATTAGTACTGTATTGTTCTCTTGAGTAATGAGGTTAACTACTACAGAAACATGGATGCAGGTTTATGTACAACTGAACAATGAGCTTGAAGTGTGTGGCCAGTGTTAATTTTGTTGAATGCTTGTATGTTTGTTTATGTTGATGAATGTATTATATTGAACCTGACCATAGATTTTATATCTATATATATATATATATAAATATATATAACAAAAGTTATTCTAAAATGCTTCATAGGTGTGCAGGTATTCATAATCTCATGATTCTCACTTCCTCTGCAGGTGAAGCCCGGTAGTGCTCTAATGGCTATGTGTGGCTGGTCCAGCGGGGTGATTAGCCCCAACATGCCTGTGTGTAGCAGCCCTCTCTCCTTTTATCCACTTGCTGAGGGCAATGCTAGCCCCCTGCTGGCTCCCAGTGTTTCAACCAGCAAGAGCGGCTCTCCTGCGCCCCATGGGGACAAACCTCCCTCTGCGCCCTCACCTACTATTGACCTGCCACGAAACCATGACCATTCACAGCCACGGCCTATTCCAGAGGGTAAAACATAAATGCGCACACACACCTGATTTTACAGATATTTTTATTTAAAATACCAAATGTGTTTGTGTTGTAATTTAGCATTGCTTAAACACTCAGCTCACTGAATCTGATCTTTCTGTGTTGCAGACATGCTGATGGGGTGGTGGAGGGTGGCAGATGTGGAAGAACTGCAGGCCCTGGTGAAGACTCTTCACAGCAGAGGCATCAGAGAGAGATCACTGCACAAGCAGATTCAGAAAGCCATGGAACTCATTGCACAGACCTGCAACAAGAACAGAGAAGGTCAGCAGCTGTATTACAAAACTGTTATATTGGCCTCTCTCTTTCTGGGTAGGTAGGGTGACCTTCCTTCCCCAACTCTAGCCAGAACAGATGTAGCATTTTATGATTGAAGACTTAGCAATTTTTTAATTAATAAAATTTAGGAAAAAAATCCAAAAGATACAGAAAGGGCTGTACCGCGACAGAACTAGAGACAGAGGCAGTTTCTTATCCGTAGATTAAGTGTAGTTCTATACTAAGAATTTGTATATATCTAAATTTACAAAAGCCTAAAGGCAGAGCAATATCATATTCTGTTTTGTGTTTGTGTTCAGTAGCGGTGATGGAAGTGTCTGAGCTAGATGAGGGTCAGGTTTCTGTGGAGACGCTACAGGAGTGGTGTGTGGATGAACAGGCCATGGAAACCGACATCGCTCTGCTGCAGCAGGTGGAAGAACTCGAACGCAAAGTCACCTCTGCCAGCCTGCAGGTTAAGGTAAAGAGAGAATGTGTGTTCAGTAGATAGATATGCTTTGTTATTGTAACAAAATATTTTAGCCTCACAATAAGTTGATTTGCTAGTGCTTCTTTGTGAAGGTATCTAAATCTCAGATGTCACACCAACTAATCGTTTGTTTTAATTTAATGTTTTTATTTTAAGATGACTTTTAAGCAGTTAATGCATAAACAAGACTGGATATTTATTAAGTACTGGGACTAACTGTAGACAATAAAAAAATACAGCAAACCTTTTTTTGTTTATAAAAAAAATATTTACATACTTTGTTAGAATTGATTACAACAATTGTTGCATTCCACAATTGCTGACATATTCAGTGCATGCTTTTTGACACTCCTGATTTCAGTATACACAAAGATATTGCTATTGACCACTCCTTTTCCCACAATCTCATGCTTCAGGGTTGGGTGCACCCAGAGCCTCAGTCAGAGAGGGAGGACCTGGTCTATTATGAGCACAAGCCCCTCCCCAAGCCCCGTCCAGGGGCGGAGTCCCAGGAGGAGCGGAGCTTGGAGAAAGGCCTGAGCCGTCGTCCCAGCAACCCGCTGGACATCGCGGTGTCACGCCTGGCCGAGCTGGAGCGCCACATTGAGAGAAGGTATCTGCGGAGCCCCTTAGGGACAACCATCCAGATCAGACTGGATAATGTGGGTACGGTCACTGTGCCCGCCCCTGCTCCATCCACTAGCGCTGGAGGGGAAGGGTAGGTCATCCACACAAGCCAGCCTTCGTCTCTCCTCCTCCTCCTCCTCCTCCTCCTACTTCTTCTCCTCCCCTTCCCCTCTCTGCTGGCTGGGGGCTGCTGTGCTCGTGCATTGCATTGATTCACTGGTCTGCTTGTACACCCTAGGTTTGTTTTGTTGGGGCATCATATGTTTCAAGTTTGCCATTTATGTGCTTACTGTTTCTGCCTGCATCAGTTTGGTTTGTATTGCACGTATGGTGCCCCTTTATTTGTGGTGCTCTGTTTGTATTGTATGCGCATGGTGTTTTTTTCCACTCACTTTCATTTTTATCATTAAATCAAGACACTATGTGTGTATGCGTTTCTCACATGTTGTATGTTTGCGTGTGCGTACACTGTTTTGTTATCCTTTGTCTATACCATGGGTTAACAGTTATGGTCCTGGAAGGCCAGCACAGGTTGGTGTCAGTAAATTTCCAGTTTTAGTTGGGGTGTTAGAGCAGTGAGATCACTGAAGCGTGCTGAACTCCAGCCATCAAAGACCAGAACTGATGACCCCTGATCTTTCCTGTACTGTGTGTCTGGAATTTTGTCTGTTTGTATGTTTGTTTTTCTGGTAATACATCTAAGCCTCTAACTCTAGGTGCACACTTGCTTATAGCCTTTCACCTTGTGTGTGATGCAGGGGAGAGGAGGAAATTGCTCCGGGGATGAAGGTGTGGAGGAAGGCTCTAAGTGAGGTGAGAAACTCCTCCCAGCTAGCCATGTGCTTGCACCAGCTGCAGAAGTCCATCGCCTGGGAGAGATCCATCATGAAAGTGGTGAGTTCATGTCATGCTGCTCTCTAAGCACTTTACACATGTCCTAGACATTACAGAGATCCTGCTGAGATTGGCAGATATTGTAGCTCCGCCTGCTAGTGAAGACTCTGATGTGGATAAGACTAGAGTGCCTGCCTGTAGTAGCAGTTCTGGTAACAGTGTGTTGGGAGTTTGTGCGTTAGTGTGTGTGAGGGCGAGAGAGAGAGTGTGAGACAGAGAAAGAGTAAGTGTGATTGACTGGTTTTATCAGAAGCAGTTTTAATAACATGTACAAGAATGGATGTCCATTATGATGACTGTGTGTGTGTGTGTTCAGTACTGCCAGATCTGCCGTAAGGGAGATAATGAGGACCTGCTGCTGCTTTGTGATGGCTGTGATAAGGGCTGTCACACCTACTGCCACAAGCCCAAGATCAGCACCATCCCTGAGGGAGACTGGTACTGCCCTGCTTGCATCTCCAAGGTAACCACCTCCACCCTCCATCACACTCTGTGATCACTTGCTCTGCTCTTGGAGCATTACTCACCCAAGTGAAGAATATTCCTCATTCGGAAATGACTGCTACTACTGTGTTTAATTAAGCAACTTCATTAGTCAGCTGAAGCCCACCGTCGTCAGAGACCATATAAGTCTGAAATTATTGAGCTAATTCACTTGGTTTGAGGCATATGTAAGAGTTAGGCGTGCAGTTTTCATACTACCAATTAGTTGGGATGCAATAATATACTAATTTTGGGCCAGTATCCAATGTATTTTAACATATCTGTTGATGCCAATACACAAACATTTGCAAAATGTAGAAAAGTGTTAGAGAGGTATTTATTCCTGCTTTGCTATTTTGGATTATACTAAATACTGCTAAGATTGTAATCTAATTTTGAATCCCTACTATTTAGTAGGTGTAGATACATAGCTTACAAGATTCAAACTTCTCAAGAGGGCAACTGTTTACTTTTGTTGTCTCACTGCTTTGCTTTAAATATCCAGAAGAGTTCATGATTTCAGGGAGCTGTCCACTTGACTTCAAGACACTTGCTGTGTTGTAAGATTAATAAAAAAGGTGTTTGTGTTTTTCCTAGGCGAGTGGTCAGTCCCCTAAAAACAAGAAGCCGCAGAATCGTGTGCAGTCAGGAGGAGGGGGAAAGAAGTCTGCGGAGACGGCCAAAAAGAACAAGAAGCAGCCGGAAGTGTGTGAGGCAGAGGGGGTAGTCAGCGGCAGCAACAACACCACCAGCAGCAGCAACCCAAAGAAAGCAGCCACAGCCTCCACCCAGGCCAAGAAAAGCTCACCTACCCCTCCTGCCAACAAGCCTGAGAGCCCAGCCTGTGTGAAAAAAGCCAAGACGGCCAGGGACAACAACCGCGACCTGGGCCTCTGCAGGTACTGTGAACTCTCACTGTTGCATAAAGAGCTGTGTTCAGAGCTATTGGGATGACGCTGAGATATTTAATAAAATACTGCTGTGAGCATTTATCTAGAATCAGAATCAGAAAACCTTATTGATCTCAAAGGAAGTTGCTTAGCTATGACTGCACAATCACAAAGAGACACAAAAACGAGAACAATACCCTTTTTACTGGCCAAAGTATTTTGTGTAATCCAATTTAAACTTGAAGCCCTTGGTCATCTTCATGCCTGTCCAGATATCCTTGGTGTTGTTCTGCTTTGGCCTCCTTTGACCAGTCTCTCACTGCCCTGACAGTAGCTGGCTGCCTTTAGCAGTAGTTATTAGGTGGGCAGGAGGTGCACCGCGTTGTCATTGGATCCCCCAAGATGTCTCTTTAGAGCAAGTCCAGTCCACAAACAGTACACAAAGTGTCCTGTTTGGAAAGACATGGTTGAAGAATGAGAATGAAAGCATCTGGATGTCACATCTGGAGTCTTGCGGTTGTAGAGTGGATGACGCCACGTGTGTTTGTCATGTTAGCAGATGAAGGAATGTTAACAGCAATGGTGATCTTTGGGCAGATAATATGGATGTAGGCCCACTGCTAACGGCTCTGTGTCTGGGCTGCATATGTGTTCCTTAAGCACAATGTGACCAGGGTGGCACCTTTAACAAAAAGAGATCTCCTCCTCTGCATGTGCTGCATTCTCTCTGCAATAAGGGGGTGGTGGTGGCGTAGTGGGTAGTATACTTGCCTCTAGATCAAGAGGTCCTGGGTTCGAATCCTACCTTCAGCACACCCCAAGTTGCTCCAGGGAGACTGTCCCCTGTAATTAGGGATTGGAAGTCGCTTTGGATAAAAGCATCTGATAAATGCCATAAATGTAAACAAAAACTAGCAATGTCAAAGGCAGAGTCAGGAATACACTCATACAGCTACGCCTCAGAAAAGCACATCAAACTGCACTTGCACTTGTTTCTGAGTAGTGCCGTAAGCTTGTCCATCTATTATCCACTGACCTCACATCGCCCATGATAATGGAGTACAGATGCAGCTTATATTGCCTCTTCCTCTCCTGCTTTCCAGACTCTTGCTCATTCCTCACTGCTCTTCGTTCCTCGACCTTTCGCTCCTCCACAGCACCCCCTTCTTTGTCTTTTCCCTCCTTATCTCCGAGGGAATGTCTGAGATAATCTCCGTGCTTTGTTGCGATTTGCTTCAGCAAGATCAGCCGGTCGCTGCTGCTAGTTGTGTTAGCATTAGCAGTAAATTAAGAGTAGAAACACAGTAGTAACACACTCAAACCTCAAACGTACTAAAACTAAATATATTAAATTAGTAATGAAAATAAAACAAGAAAGTTTAAAAAGCCACAAAGTTGAAGACAGGGCATGGAGAAGTCGTATGCGTACTGCAGGCTCGTCTCTGTGCACACTCAAATAGTCCAGTATACAATAACTTCAATTCAATTCAATTCAGTTTTATTTATATAGCGCTTTTAACAGTGGGCATTGTCACAAAGCAGCTTCACAAAGTGAAATACATTGTGTGTATGAATGTGTGTGAATGAAATGCCTCTGATGAGTCAAGGGTGACGGCGACGGTAACTGTAACAGTAACAATAACTGATTCATAGAAGCTGTATATTAATGCTTGCTCATGCTAGGATAATATATTTTTGATTTCATCATGTGTGATTTGACAACACCAACTAGTAATCATTATAAAGACCTATGGCTATATCATGCGCACCTAACAAAAGCAACAACTGAACATTTGAAATGGAGAAAAAGAGATTTGCATAATCCTGTCATGAAAGTTTTTGCTTTTGAATTCCTGTAAGTAATAAATACAGTATGATGAAACTTCTTTTGTACTCTAACATATAACATATTATAACATAATGTGCTGCTATATCAATTGAGCCTTTTAGAGTTAAGTTGTAGCCAAAGAGATTCATTATGATCTACACAAAATAATGTCACTAAATACTGTTAACAGTAATTAGTTATATTACTGTTAATATAATGCCCAGCGTTAAGTCTTCAGTATTTTTTCAGAGCAAAAGGCTAATTTTGGACTACTATACAAATGTAGCTTGCTTTTTATACCAGATCAAGGAACAGAGCTACATGACCATTTTTCTTGACAATAGTTCAAATATTAAGAATGTAAAAAAAATAATTTAATTTAATTAGATCTTAATTGATTTGAATTAGTAGTTTGATTTAATTTTATTTTACTGTTGGGACCAGTCCATATGACTCCTCTTAATACTCACCTTACATGCATTCGTCCCTGTTTATCAGACACTAGAGTACTGATAATATCCTCTGTATGATATTTGTCAGGATTTGCTTATACCATTTTGGGGTTTTTTTGCAGGATTCTCTTGGCTGAACTGGAGCGTCACCAGGATGCCTGGCCCTTTCTCACACCTGTCAACCTCAAATCTGTTCCCGGGTACCGCAAAGTCATCAAGAAACCCATGGACTTCTCCACAATCCGTGAAAAGCTTGTTAGCAGCCAGTGAGTATCACTTCAAATGCTCAAACCCAACTGCCGATTCACACGCTCACTCTTATTGGGTCTCTCTCGATCTTTAGGTACCAGAACCTCGAGACGTTCATCATTGATGTCAACCTGGTGTTCGACAACTGTGAGAAGTTTAACGAGGACAACTCTGACATTGGCCGTGCGGGACACAACATGAGGAAGTTCTTTGAGAAGAGATGGACTGAGCTCCTGAAGCAAACTAACTGACCTGTTTGGAGCGTTATATACGTTGAATTGAGACTGAAATGAACTGTCATTATTTCAACTCTTTGTGTGGAGCTCAGAAACCACCTGCAGAAACACAGCATCTCCTCCCAGCAAGCCTGGGCCCTGGCCTACACATCTCAACGCACCAGCTCACCGTGCTGGTCCAAACCCCAAAAAGCCACACACACACACACACACAACACCCAAAGAGACACAGAAGAGAGGGTGTCTTTGTGCAATACCATTACCTTGTAGAAAAGAGTAAATCGCACTGAAAATTTTCAACCATCAGAGCTGTATGTAGGAGAAAAGAAAGAAAAACACTTTCCACTACCTGTAAATATCATTGTTTTTTCTCTTTTTTTTTACTTTATCGTTAATATTATAGTGAATGTATTTAATTTTTTAAAATGATTATTTATGACAGAAAAGGTCCATTCTTCATTTTCTATGAAAAGGAAGAAACAGCAAAACTGCTTTAAATCTAATGGAATGTTTATTTGTATGTGTTTTTTCCTCTCCAAATATCAAACAAAGCCAAGAAAAGAAAGGAAACTGTTTACACTGCTCTATGCCGTTAGGCATCGGAGTATTCCTCCCTCGGAAGCAGAGCTGACTGCGTCACTGTACACGCGCCCGTATGAGCAGTGGTCCCCCATTTGTACATACTGTCTATTGATATCAATATATTGAGTCTTGTTTGGAATGATGTGTACATATTATTTCAGACATTGGATATTGTTCATGCCTTAGACCGATTGTAGCATTTAATTTTAGTCTTAAAGTGACTTATTATTATTATTATTATTATTATTACACATTTATTGTTTGTACAGTATATACATATCCTCTACAAACACTGTGGTCTCCTTAATCTTGGTAGTGCCTGCCCTTCCAAACAGGGTGTAGGGAAGTTTTTTTTATGTTTATTTTCTGTTTGTTTTGTTTTTGTAAGGTTATTATTTTCTAATATAAAACACCCCCACCCCACCCCCACCTAGCCTCCTCCACACAATGGCATACTGTACAATACTCACGTGCTCCCATCGGAGATCTGTTGGGAGTATTTTTCAGCATCCTGGCTGTGCGGCTGCAGAGTGACACAGACACAGCAGTCTTTCTGTAAACCACTTAATGTCTGAGGTTCCCCCCCTCCCCCGTGCGTCGTGGCCCACTGGAGGCAGCTAGAACAGAGGTTTTTGTACCTGAGTCAGAGTACTTGAAGTTATTTTATTTAAAGATATTGTGGGAAACAAAATGGTAGCGTTCTTTTTGTAGGAGCATTATTTTTCACTAGTGTGTATGTGTGTATGTGTGTCTGAGAGTGTGGGTGTGTGTGGCACGGACCTATTAAAAGGATGTTTTTAAAGCCACTTACTGCTCTATCAGGTGTTTATCTATTGTGTTTTTGAGTCTGGTTTAAATGTCCACTACAGGCTGCCCCATAATTATTAGCACAGTTGGTACAGATGGGTGAAAAAGGTTAAAAATGTAATTGGTCAATGATGAATGCGATATAAATAAGAAAAAAGGCGCAAAGGCAACAAATCACTCGGGTGTAAATATAAGGTGACAAAAAAGCCAAATGTCACTGAGATTAAGATTAGAAAATGCTCTTAACATACTGAGGCATTTTTCTGGCAGTGATTATAAAACATAGCAATTCACCTAAATAGTTTATTTACAATATTCACATTACTGGAGCAAGTGGAGGTCTAGTGGACATGCCTGAAAGAGGACAAATGTTTATTTCACGCCAATCATGGTTTTGTGTAATAAGAAAAATAACCATACACAAAAGAGCCTCACCGTATAATTAAGTATGGTAAAGAAACTGTGGTTGCAGATAAATCAAAACAGACACAAAACTGTTATCAGAACCAAGCTTTTGACATGGATATCTAGTATCTGGATCTAAGCCTGACTCAGGTAGAGGGAGAAGATCCTGGAAGATCTGAAGAGATTCTGTACTGAGGTATGATCCCAAATAGTAGCAATTAGTGTCCTATCACATTTAAAAAAATATTTTAGAATCACTATTCAGCCCTACAAAGCCAAAGTGCAGTAACTACGCCAAAGCGGAAACTGAGAAAAATTGTGTTAAAGTTTTAGTATTATTATGGATTTTGTAGTTACCATCATTTTGACACCATCATTTTTCTAAAACGGGACAACTTTAAATCATTTTCTCACAAGACAAAGGAGATGACCTGAACCCCATTTGTAAGCTAAAGTCTTTTGACTAAATATGTAGTTACTGCACTTTGGCTTTGTAGTGCAGTATTGTTTTATACACTATTGACCACACATGATTCAAAACATTCGAACATTTTTCTTGTTTGGAGAAATGTTTAGTATTATATATATATAAAATACACCCTTGCACTCTTTTTAAAGTCCATGTAAACAAACAGCACGTGACCTCCGCGAGACGTCACGCTAGTGAGGAAGCAGGAGAGAACGAGAGAGAGAGGGCTGGGGTGAGAATCGTGACCTTTTCCAAAACTGTGAGAATGTAGAACTCATACTTCACGTCGTTTATTTCCGTTTAGAAAATATAATAATTTTCTTTCTGTGAAATTTGTAAAGTGGCCTTTTCTCGGTGCGTCGGCTAGTTACGTTAGCAGCGGAGGCTCGAGCTATCTGTACTGTCTAAGAGGACGAGCACGATAAAAGTGGTACAGTCACCGTGCTGTTGTGTAATAAATCCTTTTTCTGAATTACGTTAATATTTTAAGCACCAGGAAGAACCAAACATGTCACTGTGTTTTTGCAAACACGCTTAGTGCGGAAGTTTGAGTCCGAAAGTGAATAAACGGTTTTGTTTCTATACTGACGAGTTTAAGTTATTCACAGTCCCATCTATCATCTGATTAATTTTTTATCCTCGTTATTAATCTGTATTTACGATGGGAAGCGACAATGGCTTTTTACCTTTGGAAAACACAGGAGTCAGACACAGGTCCTCTAATAAAAGTGACCCAGAACGTCCATGGCTCAGGGACGTTCTAGAGAAAAACTGATTTAGTTCGTTAAAAGAGTACTTTTCAAATTCAGGGCAGTCTGTTTTTCTGTTCTAACAGCTTAGACTAATACTTGAACTTGAATTTGACTGCTCTTTTGCTATATATGAGTAAAGTGTCAGTTTCCTCATTAGAGGTTATTGAAAGCTGTCCTCTAACTTGTAGTTAATTTTTTGATTAGCACTAAGACAAAACATATAAATATATGACTTTGAGTATTTGAGTATCCTCTCAAAAAACAATGTAAGATTTAAATGAAAACTAGTAAAACTGTAACAGAGGCTTTTAAAATAAAGTGGCCACATGTGAACACACTACAGCACACCCTAACCACCAGCTGACCCACTAATCTAGTTGAAGTTGATGTTTATTGTCATGTGTACAGAGTACAATGAAATTCTTACTTGAACACCCTCTTCACAGATAGAACATAAAGACATGAAAGACAACACAGTGCAGCAACAGTAACTAGTCACGGGTTGAGATCTATACTAATAATGTATAATTTGACCTACTGCATAACCCCACCGCTTGGTTGACTGTAGCTGTTTTTATTCACAGGGACCAGGCTGCACCAAAATGGTGTCTCTCATCTGTACCTTACAAAGCCATAGCGATGATGTGAACTGGTGTGCATTTTCGTCCTCACTGCTGGCCACTTGCTCAGCAGACAAGACCATCCGGGTCTACTGTACCCGTGACTTCACTGAGTTGCCCTTCTCACCACTGTCCGGCCACGGTTATGGAGTCCACTGCTGCTGCTTTAGCCCCTGCGGGCAGTACCTCGCGTCCTGTTCCACTGACGCCACCACAGTGGTGTGGGCGATGGAGAATGGGGAGATTGAGGCTGTTATGGAGCATCCAGGCAGGAGCCCAGTCAGGGTGTGTGCCTTCTCGCCCAACTCCTCCTGGTTAGTGTCAGGTGCATCAGATGGTACCCTGGCTTTGTGGGACTTCCCGTCAAGAACTCTGCGCAGGTAAAATCATCATTGATATGCCATAAAAATTAACTGATGAATTGATTTGATGGTGATACAGTAGCATCCAATGTGGAATCATTAATAACACAGGTCAACAAAAAAATTGTAATCATTTGAAACCACAACACACGTTTCTAAACCAGGTTTTCATGCTGATTTTATATCTGCTTTCAGTTTTTTCAGTCACATCAACTTTTCGAATTGTGAGTAATAGAAGATGTTCAATATACCCGTATGTGTTTTTTATTAAACCACACACACACCAATCAAGTAATTGGGTGGAGGTAGCT
This sequence comes from Brachypetersius gabonensis, assembly GCA_037577145.1. Taxonomy (NCBI): domain Eukaryota; kingdom Metazoa; phylum Chordata; class Actinopteri; order Characiformes; family Alestidae; genus Brachypetersius; species Brachypetersius gabonensis. Next base: position 2,670,100 of record JBBJLR010000111.1, read on the forward strand.
CAGTGGGTAGGATACTTGCCTCCGGATCAAGAGGTCATGGGTTCGAATCCTACCTTCAGCACCACCACTGGGTCCCTGAGCAAGACCCTTAACCCCAAGTTGCTCCAGGGAGACTGTCCCCTGTAGTTAGAGCATGGAAGTCGCTTTGGATAAAAGCGTCTGATAAATGCCATAAATGTAAATGTAATTGTTTCAATATTTTCAGAGTGAAGTCAGACTGTTTAGTTACTTATTATTATTTAGTTACATTATTAGATATAATGATCAGTGTCAGTCAGCTACCACTGTTTCTTCAAAAGCTGTACGTGGGGAAAATCCAGCATGAAATTAGCATGAAAAACACTACAAAACTCACAAACTTATCTCTGATGATTTTGACCTTTTGACCTGTGTAATTGATTGTAATATTGATTAGATTTATGAGTTTCATAATCCTTATGTGTTTTATCTCATGCTGAAGATTTACCTCATACAGTAGATGTCATTGTGCATCCTGCCATGTTTCCAATTCACTGTTTGGGTGACATATTTCTCTTTCCTCCAGGACTGGCGCAGTCCCAGACACCACTATGGTGGCCTGTTCCTTCACTCCCTGTGGGCAGCTGTTTGCCACGGGCTCCACGTATGGAGACCTGCGGATCTGGGACCTGAACATGAACCAGCTGCATGCGGAGAAATACGCCCATGACCTTGGGGTTACCTGCTGCCAGTTTTCTCCACAGATAATGAAAGGTATTTAACCTTTCATGTTTGTATTTAATCTTTCACCACTACAGTTTTTGCGTTTTAGCTGTCCGCACCTTAAGCCTCAGATCTGACCCCATCTTTGACTTAAATGTTCAACTACAAGCTTTTTTATCTTTTACTTCCAAACTGGCCTCTGGGAGCAATGTTAGCGCAAGATGCAAAACACAAATCTTAAGATAAACAATGCCAAGCACTGTCTGGCGTGAGGTAAAGCACACTAACATCAGACTCTGGAACAAAGGATTTCAAAAAAAAAAAAAAAAAATTATTATATTTATTTTATGGCAGTATCAACATGGGCTTAGCAGGTGGTGGACATCACTATCAGGCCTAATGCAAAGTACCAACTGTAAAATTTGGTGGAGGAGGAGTAACAGACTTTACAGATCTTTATGTATCTCATTTTATGCAAGGAATCAGACCATGGATTTTCATGGTGTGGGGCCTTCTAGTGAAAGGAAATATTATACCTATACCATTAGAAAGTCTAAAGAATCGTACTTTCAGCTTTGTTGAAGCAATTTGGAGGGGACTCTTTCCTGTTTTGGTGTGACTGTGATTCCTTGGACAAAGTGAGGCCCATAAAGAAAGGGTTTGTCAAGTTTAATGTGGAAGAACTTGACTGACTTCAGCCTCGTCCAACACTTTTGAGATGAACCCTGCTGTCAGCCAAGTCTCATTGCCAGGCTTATTGCCCACATATTGTGTGATAATAAATCAAGTAATAATAATGAAAGTCTAAAATGATAATGCAAAGCATAGAGGAACTCCACATCTAGGATTAATAGCCCGTGCTGTTAATACATGGGATCTCATCCCATTTGCTTTAAAATGGGTCTTAAATTCAGAGCCTGCATCTCAGTTTTGGATGACCAACTAAGTCATTACTTTTTCATCATTTTCAAATTTTTCTCTCTTGTTCTCTCTCTCTGTCTCTCTCTTTCTATTTTTCTGTGTATCTCTTTCTCCCTGAATCTTTTAGATGTTGCTGGTTTTGTGCTGCAGTTCCGTTTGGCATCCTGTGGTCAGGATAGTTTGCTAAAGATCTGGCTTGTTTCTCAGATGTCTTCAACAGGTAAAGTTACCCCGAGCTCATATTGAGGAGATACGTAAGCTACTTCCAAGCGAACCCCTCCATCCTATGAGGCAGGCTTTTCTGGGTTTTTGGACTTGTTGTATTCTTATGCAACAGATTTATGGGTTTAAATGTACACTACATGGTCTGTTGGTATAATGTATTAGGGCTGCACGATATTAGGAAAACATGCGATATGCGATGATGTTGTTGAGTGTTATGATGGCGATATCACATGCGATAAGTGAGTAAAAACTTAGCCTTTATAGTGTTCATGTTTTTCTGCTTTGGATTTGCTG
>JBBJLR010000111.1:2717616-2732616 GCA_037577145.1 Brachypetersius gabonensis
AATGTAGTAAACAGACGTGGGTACGGTTTGCTTTCACATATGCAGAGTTCTAAACGAACCAAAATAGACCGCGAAGATCATCGGTACCGGAAACTATTTTCAGAAAATCGCGCCACTTTCGATAACCCTGAAGGAATGGCTTTGCATTGCGCTCATGGCGCTGATCCTCGCGCATTACTTTGTACATGCAGATCATTTTTTCCAGACCATGCATTTCGAACATGATTCGCGGCTGCGACTCCAAACCAACTTCCTGATTTATTCATCTCGCCGACGGCGCATTGCGCGCCACTTCAGGGAGAAGAGACATGCCCTCCTGAATGATCATTTTGTTATTAGCTGGCGATCTTCCTGCAGATCCATCAGGTATTCCATTGGCCTATCAATCCCGTATCTCATCTGATACCCATAAAGCATTAAACTATACCACTTTGTCCAATTTGGTTTGGTTGCTTTCACACCAGACAAACTATACCAAAGCAGAGCAGATAAAGTGGTCCGAGACCACCCCTCCAGACAGATCTTGGATCGATTAATTTGGTGCGCACCAAAGTTCCGAGATTGCATTCACATCAACGCAAACGAACCGAACCAAGGGACCAAACATGTTTGGTGCGCACCAGATGCTGTAGGTGTGAAAGCATCCTAAATCTTAAATTTCTCCAAGGGATTCAGTACTTTCCACTTACACGTTTTCCTTGATGTGACATAATACAGCTTATTTAAAGAAAAGGTAACTGTGACTGTGGCTTTTCCTTCTACTGAGTTAGCTGTTACAAGACAGAGCCTACAGTGATGGTATAGAGTGCTACAGATAATTTGATCAAGACATATGTGTGTGTGTGCGTGTGTGTGTGTATGTCTCACCAATGATGCCACTGTCCTTGCTCTCTAGTGTAGAACTGGGAGTGGTGGTGGTAGTAGTGGTGCTGCTCGCAGTGGTGGTGCAGGGTCCGGAGCGGCACAGAGGTGGTCTCTCAGTGGAGCCTGAACCCAAGGGCAGGCTGGAGCACGGACTTTCAGCACTGGGAGACGTTGTACTGCTGGTCAGTGTGGAGCAAGGACTCGCCCCCTGACTACTGACTGTACACTACAGAAAGAGACAGAGACAGAGAGAGACAGATTCAAATGAGGAGTAGAAAAGATGAGAACATTTAGTAGGCTGATTATAAATATGATCAATTAGGTAAATGATGCTATAAATGACATTTATATTGTTTTGTTTTAAAACTGTATCACCAGCATTTTAAAGATCTGGGTCAGAGAACTACCTGCCTGCCAGTTTTTTACATCGGCAACATCATCCACATGGTATTTTTATGTTTTAGATTTTATAAAACACCAGCTGCCCTATATATTATGTGAAGATCTCATGATGACGCATCTGGTACAAATGATCCGGACCTACATTAACGTTCATTCAAGTTTACAATTAATTTACAATTGTTCCTTCTTTTATGAAGTTGCTACATCATACAAGGTTTAATCATGACAGCGACCATATGAAGCACCGTCAAAGTCAGAACATGCATTGTGGCTTTAAAAACACTGACATTTAATTATACACTGTTCTTTTTATTAATTAATTAATACCTGGTGGTCCTGTGGGGGTCATTACCAGTGATAGACAGGGTAAAGGGGCGGACAAATGATGCAGGGAAACAGATGGACTCCAGTCTGTTATTGTAAAGTATGAAGCATATCTATATGGTCAGTAAAGCGATTAATGGATAGTGAGTGTAGATAACAGTGTAGATATACCTAATGAAGTGGACAAGGAATGCATATGGACTGAGGGTGGAGGCGTGTGTGTGTAATTGAGTAATTGAGTAAGTTTGTTGTGCCAGTCGTGCTTCCTTTCAGAGACGATCTAGGCCTAGATCCAGCTCTGTCCTCTACCTCTGCCTAACTCCACACTCTTACACTCTATGTAGGTCAGGGAGAATTATGTGTGTGTGTGTGTGGAATCAGTGTACCGGAGCCCCGGTCTTCTGAGAGCAGCCGCCTGCCAGCAGTCCACTGATGAAGGACTCTTATCCCCCCACCCACTTCAAACATGCACACATGTTGTGTACACAAACACACAGACACATACTCACTCACTCAGTCCCCAACAACTAAACACCTTCGCCCTTTCAGGTAGAGATGCGTGCAACATTTTCAGTATCATAGTTATCTTCCAAAAGGACTGGACACGGGGATCTGCTGCTGCTTTTCCCAGTCTATGTTTGGTTCCCATTGGATAAATTGGATTCTGAGAGCTGAGGTGATTTTAATGTACAGTTTACATCAGGTCTGTGTAGCTCTGGCGATGTGGTGCTGAAACCCGCTTAAAAACACTGCACATCTTAGCTATATCAGCTGTTGATAGCCCCTATTAGCAATCTACCAATTAAATATTCTTTGACGTTTTTTTGATAATGGCAACTTTTTGACTAGTATTAATATTTGTACAACCCCTAATGTACCATGATAATTTTTGAGTTAATATTAATGCATCATACTGTCTAGTTATCAAACACTCAAATATATATACTGTGACAAATTTACTACCACAAGAATAACATACTGTCATCATTTCCTGGGTTGGATGTCCCTAGCTGTATCATCTATGGGTGGGCATTAGAACAGAATACAGCATAATGGTACTTGAGGAGATAATACATGATGTGCATCACTGTATTTTCTTTCTCTAATCTCTGATATGTTGCCACATTCACTATGCACATAAACACTAGGGGTACAAGGATTCTTATTCATAAGTTAAAATCAGTTTAGAATATAATGAAACCACAATAAGCTCCAGCTGTGTGGAAAGAAGAATCTATCCACTAGTCTCTGACTTTCATTTCATTTGTAAATGGCATGACCCAATTTATCCCCATATACTTTCAATAAATAATTACATTGTGCTCAAATGTATGCTCACTTCCAACAAACTGTAAATAGTATTGTATCAATGTTTCACATAATGTGTACCACTGTAACCCATTCAGCAAGACTCTTCTCTACACCATTCCGGGAATTCAAAATAGTAATATAACAATCTAGTAAACTAGTGGTCAAATGGTTGAAAATTTAGACAGCAATTGAACTTAGGGGCTCAGTGATAACACATGCAACTGATTGGTACCACGGATTTACCATGGTAATGATATCATCATATCACCTACCTTTAGCATAATGCCACAAATTAAGACTGAAGAGTACCCTCCTCATCATCCTGTATTCATCTACAGTAATCCTATACTGTACATGTAACACTGACCATCAACAGACATATGTCCCAAAACACTCATCATGAATGTGACAAACAATGGGTCAAATGAACAAGAGAGTCTGATTAGAATATCAGGAGCTTGTTTTGTAGCCTCTATGCAAGCTTCATTGTGATCAGAGTGTGCCATCAGCTGTTGTGAATGTTATACCCACGCTATGTAAATGATCACCCACAGCGTTAAAATGGTCTCTGATGTACAGTAAACTGGGTATTAATTTAACCGTTTAATTACCTTTATAAGAGAATGGTACTGTCAGAAGTAACAAGAGCCAGCTGTTGAACAGCTAGAGGATGAAATTAAGAAAAAAAGCTTCAACAGGGCAGAGGCACTCACGTCCAGGCCTATAAATCATCAGTATGGATATTCACAGCACAATTTTGCAGGAGAAACCAGCGGCCAAGAATAACTACTAGCTCTGTGCGCATTGATCCATAAAATGCAATGTAAGCCTCTTAGGACTGGTTTAGATCCCTGATACACTGCCCAAAAGTCACACACACATATACACACACACATACACCAGGGCTCAGTCTGCTGAGTGCCACACTGATTATATGATTGAATCAGAGAACTAACATGAGAAAGTACAACTGCAGACATTCAGGTTTAAGGAGATTTCTTCACCCATGCACAAAGTCAAGTCAAGTAAAACATCTTATATGCAATCTCACACAGAAATGAAATGTAAAATCCATCCTGCGCGAAACACTTAAATAGTCACTTAAATCTCTCATTGTGAACCCTTGAAATACCAAGATTTTGGAGAAGAGTGTCTATCGCAAGCCCAAATCTCACCATCTCTCAGCACACTGGACCTTTCCAAACCTCACTGAAGTACACTTCACAGAGCAGGCAGCAGCCAGTGACTCAAATGGGGAAGCAAGAGCATATGAATTCAAATGGAACAAGTCACTTCTTGTCTTCTCCGGTCGTCTCAGTCATTTTTCAACTAGCAGATTATTACAGTTATTAAGCTTAAAACTCATTACTGTCACCACATCTTTGCACATTGTTGATTGCCATGGACAATGCTTTCAGTGTATTTTCTTGTATTTAATTAAAGAACAAAAGCAGTGTAATGCAGCGCATATTCATTGGCCTCTACTTTAATAGTGTTTTGACTCAACAGACTGTGTCAAACATGATTGTCCATGGGAATCAGCCATAAGCCTTAGACGGAGCAGACAGAGCCTGGGTTGAAAATGTTTCCTTTATTCCATTAAATGCTATCCAATTGCACTCTTACTCCATCTTAGCCAGAGACAGAGTGATGCTGCAGGCGTACAGCTGGGTCCTTGTGTGTGTGTGTGTGTCTGTGTGTTTGTGTGTGTACCTGGTTTCTATCCTCCATGGTAGTATGTGATGAGGTGGGGATGGCGTCTCCCAGTAGGAAGCCCAGCCGTGTCATCAGCTCCTGAGCAGCAGGGGAGGAGCCAGACTTTGCTGGCGAGAGAGGATCTGTCTCACACACACAAAAACAATTATTACACATCAAACTGTGTATAATTTACAAGATGCAGATTTATACACACATTTAACCAAGAAGAAGCAATCATATGCCCCTAACTCTTTGCTTCATAACTGCTACACAGACGAACACACACATTTCTGTCCCCATATAACACTACATAGGCTTTAAAATAATGCATTTCAACTATCACTAAATTCTACACTGTAGCAATATTCAAAATGTTTTAGTCTGAGGCAGCCTCTGTGGATAAAAAGTGCCACTGCATAACCCCCTCACACCCCACTTGCACCCACCATAATTTTGTCCACCTTTTATGCCACCTTTCTCTTAAAAGAGACAAGGCTTCACGTGATTCTATAACAACTTGTTAAGTGGGCACTAGATGGGTGTGAATTGTGATTGAATGGCATGTATATTGGACTTTAAGAAGATTTACCATCTGAAAATGTATAACAGGTACCATCATTTAAAAAATGGGAAATGGATAAATAATGCCACACTGACAATATAAAAAATGACGAGGGCATAGATGCAGCTGCTAGGTAATCCCTAGGTAATTCCCCATGTAGAGGCCATGGCCCCTTAGCACCTCCATGCAGCCCCTCAGGGTACCATGGGCCCTACTTGGGGAACCCATGGTAGAACTCACAAAATGTGGTCTTTCTATTTATTATCTATTAAATGCAACCTTTAATTAGCATACAATATTAGACTCTTTACAGAATCTTCTAATGTTACTTAAATGTCATTCTTTTACATATAAAATAGGGTTGCAATATTAATTATTTTATTACTGAAATCACTATCTGAAAGAGTTTTAAAACTGCAAGCGTTACAAATCGTGTTGGGTAAAAAAAAACACAAAATCACAATACTTTAATATTCGTGATACACAATGTGTCATAATATGTATATTTTCCAGTGGTGCCACAATTTTTTTTTTTTTCAGTTTGGCTTACTCCATTTAGCATTAAAGACTCACATCCGAAAATGATGAATGTGTTGGTCCCTTGTCAAAAAAAGGGCCTTGAGCTGAATGTAGAGAAAACTACATTTCACAATTGCAATATTGGACAGAGAAGTCTAAACTGCATATAGTATAACATGCCACTTTCAAAATATTATCTGAAATACATTACCTTTCATCACCATATCACCACATTCATTTCAATAAAGCCTTCATTCAATGACATTTTACTGTTACTGTTGTCATTCTGTGTATTACCTATTATATATAGAACCACACCATTGTATGTCATTTTCTGTACATAACAAATTGTATGTAACACTTCGTTGTCATATAACATTAGTTTCTCCACTCCCATTCAATGACATACAATGCTGTCATGTTACCTATTATATATAACATCATCACCATATAACATTAGTTTCTCAAAAGCGCTCATTCAAACGCACACACAATGCTGTTATTCTAGGACTGGAAAATCCCAGTCCCTTAAAGCTGAAATATCCCAACTCACCGAGATCCCAGCAGCTACAGTAGCCTGCTCCTCTCCTCCCTCTGTTTCTCTCTCAATCGCTCTCTCCGCTCTCTCAATCGCAGTCCCTCCCTCCCTCGCTCCTGCAATCGCTCTGTGTTCTCCCTTTCAGCTCTCCCCACACCTCTCACACCCTCCCTCACTCTCTTTCTAGTCCTCTCTGTCTCTCATCCTGCCCTGTCCATGCAGATTAAGTCCAGCTGGATTAGAGATGCAATGGCTATGATAACGGACTATGCACCTAGACCAGCCCTCCACGCGTGTGTGTGTGTGTGTGTCTCTCTTTTCCTCTCACGACGGGAGGACGGGCTCTGAATCTGAATGAGCAGTAATCTGGTTCACTGCAGTCACACTCTCACACACACATACACTCCCTCGCTGCCCCTATAACCTCACACTGGTTGAATATCTGCTGAGCAACAGCCCTTGGTACAGAAGAACCATCTATACAGTAAAGGGCACAATGCACTGTGCATACACGTGCACTGTGCACCTGTACTATGTAATGTAAGGTCTTCACATTGTGAAAACACACACATATATACAGCAAAATGACCAGAGTGACATACCCAATTACAGTAATGTAAATGTGAGGTGGGGGTGTGAAAAATGGTCTGTCCCTTGGAGAATAGTGGGGCATCAGGCCACAATACATTATCATTCTGCGGACTCCCAGCAATCTCACTCTCTCTCTCACACACACACACACACACATTCTCCATCTCTCGCCTGTTAACATCCCATCCCATCAATCAGGCTTTACACACCACCTCGGTTCATCATTTATTGATGCTGCTGGCCAGCTCTGCGCAGGTTTAAAACGACGGCAGACTCGATACCTGCCTCAAGGCCGGTCCAGAATGAAGTAGCTTTTATTCGTATTTATTAAGGTAAACTCGCTATATATGGTATATGGTAAGAAGTTCACATGTAAGCAGGTTATGTACAAGTTTCATCATCATCATCAGCATCATCATCATCATCATTCGGACGATGTGTAACACAGCTTACTTGGTAAATTGAACAGCCAGATTACCAAGGAATTACCTTTAAAGGACTTGGTTAGCTAAGTGGTCAAGATCAGTGATTTTATTATGTACAGAAGGTCGTATAAGTGGGAAGAGTTTGTAAATGCATTTGGACAGAGAAAGCCACATTGTACACGCTAGAAGTGTTTCATCTATTGTGTTTCTCATGGACTTGGTCAGTAAAGGGCTCACTGCTGAATTATCTTAAAGGTCCCATGATATGAAAATGTAACTTTTTGTGATGTTTTAACATTAATAAGAGTTCACTTAGCCTGCCTATGGTCCTGCATTGACTAGAAATGGCGATAGGTGCAAAGAGTACTTTGATTATCCTGCTCTGCCGTTGAGAGAATGACAACTCAGATGGCCCGATCTGGAATTTGGCCCCGTATGTCGTCATAGGGGGAAAGGTTACCTCCCACTTCTCATGCTTTGCCTGCCCAGAGAATCCCCCCCTTAAAAAATTAGCTCCACCGACTGTCAATGCTATGTGTGATAGACCACTTTTTCCTCTAGAGACATCATGGCTTAAAAACGAGTGAAGCATGGCAGTTGTTTGGTGCTTAAATGTACAAATGAGCACATTTGTACATTTATGTTAATTTATGCAAGCCTCTGAAGAACCAGTGGGTTAATTTTATTTTCTCTGGAAATGCGCCGACACAATACAGAGGTAGTCCTTCTGAACGGCTGAAAATGAAGTCTGGATCATCAGCGCATGGTACAGTGGCCACAAGCTGGGCCCCTCATCACCTTGCTCCGCCTCTCTCCTCCTCATTATCATTTAAAGCTACAGACACAGAAACAGCGCGTCCTTGGGAAATCTCATTGTTGGACTGGCTCTAAGCAACTGTAATTCTGCACCAAGGCTGAATTCCGGACATATACGGTCTTAGGGGGACACTAAGACCTATATAAAAGCATAAAAAAATCTGCATGTCATGGGACCTTTAAATGGACATGGTCAGCTACATAACACTCAGTGATTTTAGTGCATACAGAAGGTTAGTTTAGTGGAAATATTTTCTAAACAGATAATTCCACAGTTTACATGCCATAATTGTGTTTTTCTTGAACTCAGTCAGTAATATACTCACTGTTGAATTATCTCAAATGGACTTGGCCAGTTCTGTAACATTTAGTGATTGTAATCATTTACAGAGGGTCGTATGGGTGAGGATGATTACATGATAGAAGTGTATCATTTACTCTGCTTTTTAAAAACCAATCCATTTAATCCCTACTGTTGAATTTAATCAAATGGACATGGTCAGTCCTGTAACACTCATTCATGTGTAGCATGTTGTATTATTGGGAAAAGCTTTTTAATTAAATTGGGCAATGGGTGCCACATGTTACATGCAAGAAATGACTCACTGATTGTGTTTCTTTAAACATGATCAGTAAAATCATCTATATTGAATGAATTCAAATAGACCTAAGTAAGAGGGCTGTGGTGAAGGCTATATCAGTTGGAAGAGTATTTAATGTATTTAGACAATGAGTGCCACAACTCTGGTGCCAGTTCTCTGCCAATATCCACTTTCTCTCATTTATCTTGGTGCGCCAAAATCGACAGACCCCCTAGAGAGCCCTTTCTTTCTTCTGGCTTAGACCATGTGGGTACACACACACACATCCTCATGCAGAGTTGGATGTTTGCTTTGTTTTCACAGGGCAGCTCATGCAGCAGTTGTGCTGGCACATATTTACTGGTCTAAACTCAAAGAGTGCATAAGCTAAAAAAAACCCATTTATTTAAAAAATATCACTAGCTAGCCTTGTTCATCCATCGTTCATCCATCCTTTCCTTCTTCATCTTTCCATCATCTCTCCTGGCTTGTTTCATCTCCCATCTTGCTCTGCTAGCATGGTGCCCGTTGTTTTTTTCCTCTTCCAAACGCTGCAATCTATTTGCATGCTAAAAAGCTCTCGGCTACCCTCTCCTCCCCCCTTTCCACACCTCCATTCTCTGGCCCTCGCTCTCTCTCTCCTTCTCATGTCAAATGCAGGAGGACATAAACCAGAGGAGGAGCAAAGTTTGAAGGTTATTTTGAGGGGTACACCAAATGGGGATTATATAAAATGGCACAAAGGAGAAAAAAAAAAAAACTTTTAGAAAAAAATATATATAAAAACATTTGAATCTGTCCCTAAATTCTCTGCATGGTGTCGGATGAGAAAGAGCAAGAGAGATGGAGATGGAGAAGGAGAGTAATAAAACAAAGGAATGAAGCCAAGAGATTGAGGGAGAGCGTGAGAAAGAGACAGACAGAGAGAGAGAGAGAGAGAGAGAGAGAGAGAGAGAGAGAGAGAGGAAAAGAGAGAGGGAGGGAGAGAGGCAGGGAGTGAGGCAGTCTGGAGGCATGCAGGGACATCTGTTATCACAGGATCTGTGTCCAGGAGAGAGGAGCTAAAGCTATCCACTAGCTAACAGGAGTGCCATTCTAGTGCCCCGTCTTCATTACAGCAAGCAGCTAAAATCCTACTTAACTGTCTAAGACATAAAATCTCTATGTAAGAACCATCACTGTTCTTTCTTTGAACAAAAGCTTTTTATGGTTCTAGAAGACCCACTAAATGGACCCATCATTAAGTCCAATTAGATCTGGCCTCTTACAGCCTCGTCTCCAAAGTAGAGCACACAGAAGGCAAGACATTACTAAGTCTCCTTACTATCCAAGACTATAGCACTGAGAACAGCTTGTATCTCAGCTTTTCTCCTCTAGCTCAGTGTATCCTTTCATCAGCATGGATATCGGGGCTTCTCTAGCAGGTTATTTCCAAGGCCCTGATGAGTAGCAGAGTGTGCTAATAGATGAGGTAAACCACTTAGAAGTAGGCTCTTTACAATAGCAGGATAACTAGAGTTTGTTAAAAGCCTCCCTTCAAAAGCACTTGGGCTCTAAGAGTACAGCAGCTGTTCTCTCTTGGGTTGCAGACTTTGAAGATATTAAAACCTTTCACTGTGGGGCTCCTAAGTGGCACACTGCCTTGAGAAGATGATGCTTTGGAGCATGCGCACTCTCTGCCCTTCCAGATGGGAGGTAAGTCAGTGGGATATGCGTACAGACTTACAAGGACTGGCAAATTCGTCACATCTAAATTAGGCAAAGAATAAAATCCAGCAAAAACATTTCTTGAGAAAGTTTTTTGTTTTAAGGTTGGCACTAGAGCAAAATATGTCATGTTACTTTCACAGTACACAATGTTTTCATGATATTTATAATATTCGATAACTCAGAAGAAGTGCAATGCAACCAGCAGTGTCACACTTACAGGGAACACAAGCAAGTATTCAAAAAGACATTTTGTTTTAGTTATCTACTATCTTCTAGTACATATATCCAAATGTAAATAAATAAGATCGATTTAAAAACAACAGTGATAAGGAAAAGTCAGATACTATATTATATTTTTTTCTGTAAAGGTTACTGTGGATACTAACGTTGCAAAAAATGCTCACGTGGTGTCAAAGAAGTTTATGGAACAAGAACCAATCATTACAAAGGTGCCAGAGCTTCCCAATATTGTCAAACAACGTTTGATTTGAAAAAGCTACAGAGGCACAGCAAAGACCCTAAACATCTCTATTAGCACAACCTCCACCCAATGCACTCTTCTGAACTTTGGTCAGACTAAATAATACATTTCTGGCAAAAATTCAACTCATTATGACAAAAGAATCGTGGTTATGGGACACCATAGGTATAGTGAAAGACATTTAAGAGTACCATGATAAGGGGCTGCATCATTGCAAACACTATTGGGACATCATAACTTACACATGGAAACATAAATGGAATGATGTAACAAGAGATATTAGAGGAGAATTCCACCCAAGAAACTGAATCTGGAGAGAAGATTGACATTTTAACAAATATACAGTCAAATTATCTCATGACTGGCCTGTTAAAAAAGATGAGGGTGCTGGCATGGACTGGCCAGTCCACTCTTAAGTCCCTTTAAAACAGTATTGATCATCAGGGAGCCTCTCATGACCTTGTGGAATTGAGGATGGGTTGCCAAGAGGAATGGACAAAAACTACAATGGTGCAAAAATTAAATGACCTCTTGGTGCAGACATCAAAACTGTTATGTGAATGTCATTATTACATTAAAGTTGATAATTTCTTAAATACCTAAAAGAGTTTTTATGCAAAAAATTTAAATGTGACAAATTATGTGACAATACTCCAATTGCAATGCTCTATTTCTTATCTTATTTTGCACCAAGTGTACAAAACCACTTAGAACTTAATCAAATGTACATTTATGGATCTGCAGAAATGGAAGCATCCCTGCCATTGTACTGAATTTGTTAAACCTTTCAAATCTCATTCATTAGGAAGAAAAGAGTTGGCTGTTATCTACAGTGACAGCACATAATAATAAAACTGCCACCTAACCTGATGATTACTGCACTTCCCTCACACTAAAAAAGATAATAATAATGCCGTGTAAAAGGCATAATCAACAAAAAGCACTGACAAAAGGTTAAAGTGGAAACTTGCTGGCTTTTCCTTTCTGACATAAACTTAATAAACATGTAGCATGTGACAGTCATCATTATACATGAAAGGCCTATTACTGAACAGTATGTAACAAGATTAAGAAAGGGAGTCATTTAACAGGAACCTGGAAATGCCTGTATGTTTATGTTAAGTAAACACTGTAAGTAACTATTGGTCCAGTCAATAAATGTTACAAATACTATCTCAGATCATTAAGCCATTTTCTTTGGCTGTTCACCAGGCCTATGGCTGGCACCCGCTGGACAAGTGCGGCCATTTTACAGCAACAAGTCAAACTTTTCCGCTCCAAAATGACAAGTAAATTACAGCCCTGTCGATCCAGGGTTTATTTTTGAACCTAATGGTAGAAACACACATGGCGGGGCAAAAGAAGCAGTCAGCAAGACTGTGAGGAACAGATTCGGCAATAATGAGGAATTTTCAGTGCAAATTTAAAAGGGCTCATGATGAAGGGACAGTCCTGGTTAAATCATTAGTACTCATTAGAACTGAATCATCGAGATTGCGTGCAGAAGAGCAGCGGAAAATACCAGTCACAGCTCAGAGCAAAATGACACTGAATGTTGCCATAGCGATATGTCTGCTCCTCCAGAAAAAATGGAAAAAGCACACTTTTATGTATTACTGCTGTAAATATCATAACACAATTCACCCACATTTGCAAACTGTAGTCTCTGGTCCAAACCTGTTGTGATTTGAGGCGTTACCTCCAGTAGTAGTCAAGATAACATTGAGGTTGAGGGAAAGTTTCCCAAAGAAAAAAGAATCATCCATGGTTGTGTAGCTGCCATTCATAACTGAGCAAATCACTTGCTATTTATAGCAAGAGAACATGAGAACACAACAAAAAGCCCTGACATTTATGGAAAATGTTCCTGTGAATCAAACAAATAATTACACTGCCTTACAAACTGAACTAAATCCTACTTCTCTTGTTCCTTTCTCCATGTAACAGTGAAAAGCTCCAGCATCACTGATGACATTACAGAGGTGTTTTCCCTTCCATACAGAAAGGCTCACGCTGTTTCTGAGAAAGCAGGCAGACAGGCTGCAATTGGCCTATTCATGCTCTGCCCACAAATGCATTCTTTTGTAGCAACTGCTGCAAGCCTGGGCAAGCAAATATCAATACAGTAGCCCCCGCTTTAATGCGGATCAGCAGTCGTGGTTTCAGTCCTTTGCGGATTTTAAAACCTCCAGAGTACAGCTGATTGTGACGTCCAGGCCTCGTCCGCCACGCCTCATTGTCCTCGTGCTGAGTTGTTTATGTTTGCGCGTGGCAGTTACCAAGGCAATAAGAGCTGAGCAGAATGAGCCCAGACATAAGCAACCCAGCACGAGGATGAGGAGGTGTGGCAGAAGAGTCCCAAACATAAACAATCAGGACGATGGGGCGTGGTGGATGAGGCCCGGACATCACAGTCGGCTGTACTCAGAGGTGGGAGGTTTGACAGTAGCCAATCCGAGAATGTTACTTATTTCTCCTTGCTCTCCTTGCTGGTAAATTAAATTAATTTATTTCTGTATTTACCTGCTTATATCAAAGAAAACAACAGCACATACCAAAGAAAACGGACGTGCATTAATATCACAGAACAGTCTATACGGGGGTAACATTAGTATTTTACATTCTAGCACTGCGGGAGTTCAGTGTACACCGTATAGTACGAATACGGGTTTACCATTACATTTTCTTTAAGGGTTTTGAGTTTAAAATGTGATTAAAGTGTTTTGTCAGCATATTTGGAGGCATATTTAGGGTTTATATAAAAAAATAGGCATTCTGGTCACTGACTGGTGATTTGGGAGTTCATCGACTGGTTTAACTGAAAAAAAGAAAAATCAGGGCCAGGGCATTTTCGTTCTGCTAAGTAAAACAGATAAAATATAAATTTTTGCCTCTCCATCATCTTGACCTCGTTCCTTCAGATTTGAGTTATCATTCAGACTTTCGTTGGCAAGAATCAATCATGTTCCTCCAACCCCTCATTCCCTGGTACTACCACCCGTTATGGAATCTTTATAAACAGTTTGAAGGTATGAAACCCTAATAATGAGTCAACTAAAGTTCTTATGAAGTCCAAAGAGATTTTGCCAAAATTCACACCACAACTGCTAATGTGAAGCATGAGTAGGCCTTTTGGACTGGAAATAACTAATGCGTTGCCCTGTCTGCCTTTCAAGACAAGACAGATCATTTCAATGTAGGTGACTGGAATTAAAAAAACTCAGAATCTTATAAGCATTGCCCTCTGACCCTGCGTAGGACATAAATGTAATTGAGAGGCCATTTCGAGGCAGGTTGTGGTTCCACATATGTGTGAAGGGTAATGAGAGGAAGAGCCAAAATAGAAAATGATAAAAGGGATTTCAACAGCTGTGATAGCAGATGCTGTCAGCATGATGAATCTGCAGCTGGAAATCACAGACAGTGGGCTTACCTTTCCCCTGATACTGAACTAATTAGTCAAACTAAAGATGATAAAGGGGGTGCAGAGAGGGAGGGAGAAGAGAGAAAGAGAGAGAGAGAGAGAGAGAGAGAGAGAGAGAGAGAGAGAGAGAGAGAGAGAGAAATAGAGAGAGAGACAGAGAGAAAGAGAGAGAGAAGTCCACTTTCTATCTCCTGTACACTGATCTACCTCAGGATTTGCTATTGCTCACTGCTGACCATAAACTGGGTAATGACAGAAGTATGATCGCTTTATAATAATGATTCGTCAAACCTAAAACCCTAAATGATGGTATGTAATTTCATGAAATAACAGCACAGGCAGGAGGATGTCCTGAAATAGGAATGGAGACTCTGAAATGTGTGTCCAAAAGCAACATAATGACTGTAGAATGTTTGTCCATATGGAGTGCATTCATGGATGTTGGTCCATGTGTCTGTGTGCATGCATGAGAGTATGAGTGCGTTAGTGTGTGCGCACATGTGTATACATGCCTATGTGTTCATGTGAGAGAAAAGAGAGCAAAAGAGGGAGTGAGGGGGAGACAGCCTGACATAGATTGACAGAACAAGTGACAGAGTTAATAGGAGAAAATGAGAGAAAACGAAACAGTGAGAGCATAAGAAGATATGGGAAGGGAGAGAGAGAAAGAGGGAGAGAGAGAGAGAAAGACAGAGACAGAGAGAGAGAGATTGAGAGAGAGAGAGAGTAAGAAACGGACAAAATAAGCAAGAGA